>QLIY01002931.1:0-15176 GCA_003260075.1 Phallusia mammillata | reverse complement strand
GGCCGTTGGTGAAATAAGGATCTGCGATGCGGCCGTCTTAGCAAAAAGTTTGTGCACCCCTGCACTAGTGGTACGCGTACCACCGGTTGGGAACCCCTGCTTTACGGCGTCACATGAACACTCACAATGAAGATAAGGAAACTTTTTCGTGTGATGTGTGTGAAAAAACTTTTTACTCGTCTCGCCGATTGAAAGAACACAAACTACTTCATGTCGGATAAGTTCCGAAGTGTGACATTTGTCATGAAACTTTCACCACAGCTCAAGGCTTGCAACTTCACATAGTAACCCACAGCGAAGTGAAACCTTTTCGTTGTGAGGTTTGTGAAAAGAATTTTGCTATAAGACAGAAGTTAAACATTCATTGTTACATCCACAAGAACGAAAAGACACACAAATGTGAAATTTGCGAGAGACGGTTTGGTGAAGCCGAGCACCTCAAACAACACATGTTGATTCACAGTGATGTAAAACCACATCAATGTATGGAATGCGAAAAACAATTTCGTACACATATAGAGCTGCGCAGACATAGGTTAGTACATACAGGAGAAAAGAATTACAAGTGTGACTTTTGTGAGAAGCGATTCAGGCTACGCAGTTCTGCAAACACACACATGAAGATTCATACTGGTGAAAAACCTCATCAATGCAAGGTTTGTGAAAATCGTTTTTGTTCTTCCGGTGATTTATCGAAACATTCGATTGTCCATTCCAATGAAAAGCGGTACAAATGTGAAATTTGTGACAAACGATTCAAATATTTGACCGCCCCCCCCCCCCCCCCCCCCCCCCCCCCCCCCCCCCCCCCCCCCCCCACCCACAGTGGGGAAAAGAGCCATCAATGTGCAGTTTGTGACAAAAAAATTCTAACTACTTGTGAACTGAGTAAGCATAATATGACCCACACTGGGGAAAAGCCTTACAGCTGCACGTTTTGTGACAAAAGGTTTAGTCAACGAAGCAACGCAAATACCCATATACGGAGAAAGCATTCAAAACCAAAAATATCCAGCCTGCCTGTCTAAAAGCCAAAGGAAGTCGAAAACAGTCACATAAAACTACTAGCGTGATGTTTTCCTATTCATAGGAAAGGGGACGTCATTACGCTATTTTCTTTTTTTGCTGCAAGACATCATTACGCTATTTCTTTTTTATTGCTATGGAGATTAACCGTTTTTAAACAAATCGCTCTGACAGCATCATGTATATGTGTGTAGCTTACAATTTGTTTCTAATTAGGCCCCAACAACTACAATCCGTATTTTAAAATTGACCTTAATGTTTTGTAAGTTACTTATTACAAGGTGACTGTGTCANTACGCTATTTTCTTTTTTTGCTGCAAGACATCATTACGCTATTTCTTTTTTATTGCTATGGAGATTAACCGTTTTTAAACAAATCGCTCTGACAGCATCATGTATATGTGTGTAGCTTACAATTTGTTTCTAATTAGGCCCCAACAACTACAATCCGTATTTTAAAATTGACCTTAATGTTTTGTAAGTTACTTATTACAAGGTGACTGTGTCACCCAATGTGGAAGAAAGCAAAGATTCACGTTCCCGAAACTGAAATAATTTAGACTGTTGCGAACATACAAACAATTGCAAATGTCATGCTTTTGCATACCGGTTGTACTAATTACAAAACTGATTGCAATCAAATGTTGAACTGACCTTGTAGCCATCGTACAGTACAGCCTCGAGCTGAAAAGGCAAATGTATGTAAGTCAACAACAAAGTCAAGTCCTTGTAGAATCAGATATCGTTTGGACAAAATTTTTGAATATATACTAACCTATCGCCGCAGGGGCGCCTCCCACCGGACGACCTTGGAACCATTTCAATCATTGTTTGAAAAACCCGACTAATATTTATGGCTTTATATTTATTTCCCCGAAAGGGCATGCTAACTATTCTAAATAATTTTGTAACTTTTAATTGAATTTACTCAAAGGTCAGGTAATACACACTATACAGAATATGACAATAGATTCACGATATATATAACATCAAAAAATGTTTAATATTTTTCCAGAAGCAAAATGTTTGAGGTCGTCCCAAAACCCGACGCAGTTTTAGTCCATTTACAATTAAATCGGTCTTTTACAAACTATTTAGGAACATTTTAAATGAATTGGGTAGTATTAACTACCAGTCCGAATAGTAATTGAATGAGCGTTGAGTAACTTGCTTACAGCACGCTTGAATTGAAATGTTACACTGACCTAATTAGGTAGAAACGATTATTTCCTGTTTCCTGAAACAAGCAAGTAACTTAGCAGTTGACTGAAACAGGGCTTAGCAGCTATAACAGTTTACATTTCATGCTGGAATTGTTTTACGTCGTAGAGTCCTTATCGTTAATCTTATAGTAAGTGGTTTGTGATTGTGTCTATTGTCTGAATACACGTAACCTTTGTTACTATTTCTGGAAACAAATCTCAAAACTTAACCCTCGGGGATAACGTTGAGCAATTATTCCATTTTATGGCTGTTTACCTCAATCGAATCTAGATTATAAAAGACAAAAAGTAGAAGACAGGAATATCGTTAAACACGCGAAGATAGAATAAACACAGGTTTCACCAAAATGTTCCAGTTAAACTTACCGCCACACTTGGTTGAAGTATGAATCAGGTAGATTTTGCTCCGAGCAATGGCATACAAACAAATTTCTTAGTACTTTTGAGTATAGCAGGGGTGCAGTGAAACACTTTTCTAGTTTTATTTATTTATTTTTGTACCGTTTGGTACTAAAATACGCGACACATTGTTTGACATCCTTCCAAAATCATAGATGTTGTATGCAACGTTAATATCAATGTAACATCTAGCGTCTTAAACAGTTGATGTGTTTATTATGTTTTAGGTATGTGTTGTTTGTGTATAGTAATTCATATTGCATGGACCAACCATAACGCGAATGTTATTTAACATTGGTGTGGAATTTGTATTTAAAGGTTTAGTGCAAATTTTAGAACTTACAAACGACTGCGTTTGTGTTGAAAAAAAAATGTCGTTCAAGTGTCACGTGTGCGAGAAACAGATTACAAGGAATTCAAACCTAAAACTGCACATGCGAGTTCACACTGGGGAACGACCATACCAATGTAAAGTGTGTGAAAAACGATTTACTGACGCTAGTACACTGAAAAAGCACATGCGTATTCATAGCAATGATCGACCCTTTGAATGTCATATATGTGGTAAAAAATTCCGCATAAAAAACGTTTTGAAAACGCATGTTTTAGTTCATACTGATGTGAAACCATTTAAATGTGAAATATGCGAGAAAAGATTTCGAACACGTGCCCAACTTAAATCTCACATACTCATTCACACTGATGAAAAACCTCATCCTTGCACAGTTTGTGAAAAGAGATTTCGAACTAGTGCAAAGCTGAAGTGGCATTCTTTAGTTCACACTGGTAATAATCAGCCAAAGTGTGAGGAATGTGGTAAAGCATTTGATGATGCAAATGTACTGCGAGACCACCTGAAGCGGCACAATCAAGAGAAGAAGACCTTTCGATGTAACGTCTGTGAAAAAAGTTTTTCTTCGTCTTGGATATTGAAACAGCATAAATTACGTCATACTGGGATTGTTCCGAAGTGTGAGATTTGCGACAAAACATTCACTACAGCTCGAGGCTTGCAAACTCACATATCATCCCACAGCGACCTGAAGCCGTTTTGTTGTGAAGTTTGTGGAAAGGATTTTGCCACAAAACAGAATTTAAACATTCATTGTTACAGCCACAAGAGTCAAAAGATACACAAGTGTATAATTTGTGAAAAACAATTTAATCGGCTGCGCAACCTTACACTGCATATGGTAGCTCACAGTGATGTCAAACCATATCAATGTATGAAATGTGAGAAAAAATTCCGTAGAGAAATGGACTTGCGCATGCATTCATCAGTCCATACGGGAGAAAAGAAATACAAATGTGACTTTTGTGACAAGCGATTTGGACGACCCAGTTATGCCAGAATACATATGAAGATCCACACTGGAGAAAAACATCATCAATGCAAAGTTTGTGAAAAGCGGTTTTCCACTTCGAGAGCTTTATCAAGGCATTCAGTTGTCCACTCCAATGAAAAGCAATTCAAGTGTGAAATTTGTAACAAACGATTCAAGAGTTTTGGCTCAATTAGGCAACACAAATTAATTCACAATGAGGAGAAAACTCATTCATGTTCTGCTTGTGAAAAACGATTTCGTACTACAGCGGAACTGAAAAGTCATATCAGGATTCACACTGGAGAAAAACCTTACAACTGCATGTATTGCGACAAGCGGTTTAGTCAACTAGGCCACTCCAAACGCCATATGCGAAACATTCATTCGAAAGCAACAGAGCGAAAAAAAGACTGAAATCTACTGTCTAAAGCAAAATTAAACAAATGTGTTCGGAGTAATTTGAAATACTTGTCTTTTTTATACTCTGCATAAAGTGTTAGCTGTTGGTAAAAAAGAAATTTAAATGCACTCATTCGTGAACAGTGTTTTTGCGCATCCGAGGAAAATTGATCGCTTATTTCGCCCTGTATCACCAGAAAAAATGATTTACAACAAGCAAAATTTTCTGGTCATCTTCCTAACCTATACGTTTTGTTTATGTAAATTTGTTTTTCAGCGTTTACACAAAATACTTGTGAAAAATAAATCTCAATCAGTTTTTATGTTTATACATGTGTTTGGCGTCCCGGACCATTAGGCAAAGTTTTTGCCTGTTTATTTTTGCGTTTAACGTTGAATTCTGTATCTGTTGCTTTGTTTGGCAAGTAGTGGCTGTAACAACAACGTTTGTCGAGAGACGAGAAATTAAGAAAATCATTTTTACGATAATCTCGAGAGTTACGAAATTTTTATTTTAGCAGATTTTCTAGCAAAAACAAACAAAAATTATTCAATTGTACGTTTTTTTTGCTTCTACTGGCGATCGCACGTGATTCGCTAGCAAACCAACAAAAAAACGAAGCGACTGTATGTCCGTGTTATACTTATAACGCAACCAATCGTGACAACTGGAAGGTTTAGTGGCAACGCACGTTAAACATCTCTGTTTTGGGAGCAAAGGAAGAAACTAATGTGCCCAGTGCGCTCCAGGGGCGAGTTGAAACTTAAAATACACGTAATAAGAGCTGTCGCATTTACTTTCTGTTTATGAAACATAACGTAATTTATCGTGGGAAATGTTCAATTATTTCTCGAACATTTCTCGAGAAGCAACCCTAGTCACAACCTCCATCTGTTGGCAACGGTTTACTTAACCCAAAATCTTATCATTTGTTTAACTTCTGATAGATCACTTTTGCAAAAAGCCAAATTTGCAGGAAAAGTAACAAAATTGTAATAAATGTGTTGCAAACAACATAAATTATGGCTTACATAGGTCCAAAAACGTAAGTCTAGTTTTGTAATTGATAATTGAAGTTGGTCTAAAACATCTACGTTGGCTAAGATTTTGTCCAATGAATTCTTATCCTACATAGGTTTGACTTTGCTTGTTTATATTGCGCAAATAAACTTAGTTTCCAAACAAAGTAGGCTACTAACTTTAGCATTAACAAAATATTCATCAAACGTTCACTCTCCGAAACAAAACCAAAGCGTTTCTTTATTGTCGCGCATGTGCTTGCAGCCTTTCCTTTTTTGCTCGTTGCTGTACTGTACAGTACGTCGGCTAAAGAACAACTCAAAATTTTTGCAGAAATGTTCTCTTACCAAATGCAAACAGTTGTTGTGTAAGTTCAAATTATTTCAATCGAAAACATTTTTATAATTAGCACAGCTGGAATGCAAAAATCAAGCTTGTTCGTCCGCAACTGTGTAAACTATTTTAGTTTCAAAAACTTCCTTAAATCTTTGCTTGTTTACATTGAGTGTTACCGTTACCTTTTAATCAGTAAGTAACAGATCACCAAGGGATACTTTGAAGGCTTGATACAGAAATTATTTGCAGATCGTTTACTTTTCAAAGACGGTTTGCAGTTCTTGCATGGGGCTTGAATAAAAAAAAATTAAGCCACACACACATACATGTTACTGTTGGAGCAATTTTCTCAAAAACACCTAATCGCTATAGCAACAAAATAAAAATGACACTATGACAGCATGCAACAGAACAGAAGGGATAGCATAACACACGTGTCGGCAGTTATGGGTTTGTTTAAATTTCCTAACATTTTTAAACAGGCGGGTTTAATTGTTCCGTTTCAGAATGCATTCTGTTCATATGACCTTTTGCGTTGCCTAGTTGACTAAACCTTTGGTCACAATACATGCAGTTGTAAGGCTTTTCTCCAGTATGTGTCATATTATGTTTTTTCAGAACCCATATAGTACGAAATTGTTTCTCACAAACAGCACACAAATGACTTTTTTCTTCACTGTGAATCAACTTGTGTTGCTTGAATCCTCCCAAACGTTTGAATCGTTTGTCACAAATTTCACACGTGTATCGCCTTTCATTGGAATGCATAACTGAATGTTTTGACAAATCACTGAAACAGGGAAAACGTTTTTCACAAACTTTGCATTGGTAAGGTTTTTTCTCCGGTGTGAACCTTCATATGAAGGGTGAGAAAACTGCGAAGCCTAAATCGCTTTTCACAAAAGTCACATTTGTAGTTTTTTTCACCCGTATGTAACAGATTATGCCTGCGCAGCTCAAGGGGGGGGGGGCAAACTTTGCATTGGTAAGGTTTTTCTCCGGTGTGAACCTTCATATGAAGGTTGAGAAAACTGCGAAGCCTAAATCGCTTTTCACAAACGTCACATATGTAGTTTTTTTCACCCGTATGTAACAGATTATGCCTGCGCAGCTCAACATGTGTACGAAATTTCTTTTCGCATTCCATACAGTGATGCGTTTTTCACCACTGTGAATTAACATGTGATTTTTAAGGTGACCGGCTTGTGCAAACTGTTTCTCACAAATTGTACACTTGTGTTTCTTTTCGTTCTTGTGGCTGTAACAATGAATATTTAACTTCTGTCTAGTAGCAAAATTCTTTCCACAAACTTCACAACGAAAAGGGTTTACATCACTGTGGGTTGACATGTGATTTTGCAAACTTTTAGTGGTAGTGAATGTTTTTTCGCAAATGTTACACTTTGGAACATTCCCAGTATGAAGCAAAGTATGCTCTTTTAATAAGCAAGACGAAGAAAATCTTTTTTCACACACATCACACTGAAAAGTCTTCTTCTCCTCATTGTGACGTTTGAGGTGGTGCTGCAGAGCTCCTGTTTCACGAAATGTTTTTCCGGATTCTTTGCAAATTATGGTTTTACCATTATGAACCAAAATATGTGATTTCAATATATAACTTGTTCGAAACTTCTTTTCACAAATGGTACATTGGTGTGGTTTTTCATCGGTGTGAATAAGAATGTGAGATTTAAGATGAGAAGGTCTTCGGAATCGTTTCTCGCAAATATCACATTTGAATGGTTTTACATCAGTATGAAGTAAAATATGTCTCTGGAGGTAATGTTTTGTGCGAAATTTCTTTGTACAAATATTGCATTCATAAGGTTGCTCATTGCTATGAGTAGGTACGTGTTTCTTTAGAATACCAGCTTCAGCAAATCGTTTTTTACACACTTTACATTGGTAAGGTCGCTCGCCAGTGTAAACTCGATTGTGTCGCTTCAGGTTTGCATTACTGCTAAATTGCTTCTCGCACACTAAACAGTTAAACGCCATGTTCTTCAACCGTTATTTGATCACCTAGTTCTGAAATCTTTAAGAATGTTTACTAAACGAGGTGACACCAAGGTAAAACTGCCTAATTTATATGTTTGGGTCCCATACAATTATACCATTGATTAATAAAAAACCAACATATTTAAAAAATACTATATGGTGGGTTTCAGAGTATCGTTGTTAAAACAAGCCAAACATTCTGCGGTGCTTTTTGCTGCTGAAATTGACACAATAAATCAAAAAACTTTTAAAAATCCCAACAGCCTTTGTTTAGAAAGTACTAAATTAATTCGTTTATATGGCAAACCTGTGATTCAAAATTGCCTGATTCATATTGTATTTAAGTGTTAATGTAAGCAGTAGTATACGAGTTTACTACAATAACCTGGTTTAAACTAGTGATGCACCGAAATTTGTGTTGACCGTTTTCTACTCTTTCAAGTTTGAACTTTTCAAATGTATTAAATTAATGCCAAAACTTTCAAAATCGCCAAATATTGCCCATAAAAAACACAACCCACGTTTTCGGCAATGTATAAAAGTTTAACAAAGCTTAAGTACTGTAAACGGGAGTTTGGAGTGTTATAAACCAGTTCCCTTGCACAAACATCACAAGTTTAGGTAAAAAACCTTAATCACAACACGAATTTTAGGCTTGATTCGGTCTCATGACTGAACATTCCGTTTCGGCTCCAAACTTTTGAGGTGGGTTCGGTGCATCACTAGTTTAAACGTACATCCAGCCTAGAGGGACCTCATCATTCGGTGTCGCGCATGTGATTGCGACTTCACCCATTTAGCTGAAATCTGTGTTAGATTCTAACTTCATGTGCTGAATAAGGAATTTGTCTGCATCTGCCTGTGCTCTACTAAAGACTCGCTTTGAGCGGATAGCAGTAAAATGACAACATGCACTGGTCAACGCTTATTCACGGCTGTTAAAAGTCAGAGATTCGTTCCGTGATTAGTAACAGACGTAAAACCCAATTTAAACATACATCACTAACAAAAACTGATAAATCATCTATAAGTACACAACGAATTTATATGTCGTTCAAACAGTGCTTACATCATATGTAAAGTAGTTGAACAGGATACGCTTGCTTAACTCAGTTTAATGCCCTACATCACTTGTGTTCACTCAGGAAAAAGGAAATTATAGTTGCTTCCTAATTTGGTCAGGGCAATCTGTCAACATGGAACACAATACGCCAGGCTCATTGAAGGCGCAAATACGGACGTACGTTGAGTAGATGAGTTGTTGCTGCCAGTAATACTGAATTAACAAATATGTAACTTTTTGATTTTTAATCGTTTCGAAGTCCCATTCGAGACACATTCTTTAAGGTAAGGACATAAATTAATCAACAAATTGCTATAAAACAACAAAGTCAATAAACACATCCAAAAAACTCAGGGATAGCAAAATCTTGCGCACCAAATGGCACCAGTCGAATGATAAAAATTAAAAGCTAGCCTATGACGCCAAAGCGACCGATAACAGTTTATCGGCTTGGGAACGACGCTTTTAACTTTAATCGTGTTGGTGTGTGAATGTTTGTTCCACCACTCAAGAAAATCCTGGCTTGTGGAAGTCGGTTTTCTTTGCTAACATATTGACAACAGAAAAGCTAATGCTGTGATTGTGAACTGTATTATGGCTTGCTAATGCTGATGTTTTTCGCATGGGTCTTGGCCACTTTCAAGTTCAATACTCAAACCATTTCTTTTTCTCATTTCGTCAAGGCCAATCTGACGAGTTTGGAGGGACATAAGTAAGAAACAGCACACTAGCTATAATTCGAATTCACAAATGGACAGTTCAAAAGCACATGATTTTCTCCAAGGTTAGACTGGTATGGAAAAAAAACCTTTTCACAAAATCATTTGAACCGTTCACACAGTCCATTCCAAATTGACAGTTTGCCCCGACCTAATTAGGGAAGGAACAGATATAGCGTTTTCTTCTATGAACATGACGGTTTTGAGAGCTCAACACAACGTTGGCTAGCAATGCTTTTAACAGTTTATGTTGCACTAAACCGGAGCAGGTTCGTGTTACAATGCCACAGGTTTTTAAACAAGTTTTTTTATTAACATAAGTTCAAATAGTTGTAGTTTAATTTATGCAGTTTGGACATCAGCCACAAATTTGTCAACGAATCAGTATTCCTTTAAGCATATTTATTTGTCGTTTAGCACATTAGACAGTGCACTTTGATTGTTGTCCAAACAAAGTAGAAGGTGACAAAACAGGAAAACATTGCGAACTGGTGGTGTTATTATGATTATTCAGTCAGGCAAGTCAAGTTTACCATCAGCTGTGCGGCACGAAGGTTTAAGTCAGTGGTTTTCAAATGGGATTAGCTCGTTTTACTTGCTAAACATGCTCGAGCTTTGATAATATTCCCTGTTACACTTAGGAGGTTGGTCGACTTTGCTATCTGGTGTTTACCCGCTGTAATCGTATGTTTTTTCTCGTGCGGTGAATTAGTCGGTGTTTTTGTGTGAGAAAATGTGCAAGAGCCAACGGCAAGAGCATAGTTGTGCAGTTTAGTGTCACGTGTCATGAATTTATAAAACGCACCGCTGATGTAATGACTCATAAAAGTTTTAGTCCTACCGCAGTTAACTCTTTGGCTTACTGTTCAATTACTTGCATTGAAGTAAGGTGTTGGTTGCTAATTAAACTTGAATTTATATGTAAACGTTATTACTATCTGCCAACATCAAATTTTATGCCATTGAGTAAGTTATAGTTTCGTCCAGTCAGTGTTATTGATTAACGATACATAAAGACATTATCAAGGGGGGGGGGAATCAGCTGTGCAGCATGAAGGTTTAAGTCAGTGGTTTTCAAATGGGAGTTGTAGCGATTGCGTCTTGTGCAAACTTTGCAATAGTTGTTTACAAAATTAGCTCGTTTTACTTGCTAAACATGCTCGAGCTTTGATAATGATCCCTGTTACAATTAGGAGGTTGGTCGACTTTGCTATCTGGTGTTTACCCGCTGTAATCGTATGTTTTTTCTCGTGCGGTGAATTAGTCGCTGTTTTGTGTGAGAAAGTGTGCAAGAGCCAACGGCAAGAGCATAGTTGTGCAGTTTAATGTCACGTGTTACGAATTTATAAAACGCACCGCTGATGTAATGGCTCATTACAGTTTTAGTCCTACCGCAGTTAACTATTTGGCTTACTGTTCAATTACTTGCATTAAAGTAAGGTGTTGGTTACTACTTAAACTTGAATTTATATACAAAGGTTATTACTATCTGCCAACTTTTAATTTTTTGCCATTAAGTAAGTTACAGCTTCGTCCAGTCAGTGTTATTGATTAACGATACATAAAGACATTATCAATTTTAATCTTTTTCCACTTATCTGTTTTACTAAGAGGTAGAGCTTAGGTTGAGAAAAAGATGTTGTTTAAGTGCGCCATGTGCGAGAAACAGTTTCTGAGCAATGCAAACCTGAAACGACACAGTGTTGTTCACACTGGCGAACGACCTTACAACTGTAAAGTATGTGAAAAACGATTTGCTGAAGCTGGTACACTAAAGAAACACATGCTTACTCATAGCAACGTTCGACCTTATAGATGCAATATTTGTGAAAAGAAATTCCACTCAAAGCAATATCTCCAAAGACATCTTTCAGTTCATACTGATAAAAAACCTTTTAAATGTGATATTTGTGAAAAAAGATTTCGTAGATCTGCTCATTTCAAATCTCACATTCTTATTCACACCGATGAAAAACCTCACCAATGCACATTTTGCGAGAAAAAGTTTCGAACTAGTGATGAGCTAAAGTCGCATTTATTAGTTCACAGTGGTAATCAGCCGAAGTGTGATGAATGTGGGAAAACACTCTCTTCCAAAGCAGCTTTACGGCGTCACATGAACACTCATAAGGAAGAAAAAAAGACATTTCAGTGTGATGTGTGTGAAAAGAGTTTTTCTTCGACTTGTATATTAAAAGAACACAAATTACTTCATACTGGGAATGTTCCGAAGTGTGAGATTTGCCAAAAATCGTTTACTACAACTAAAAGTTTGCATAATCACATTTCAACCCACAGCGACGTGAAGCCTTTTCGTTGTGAAGTTTGTGGAAAGAATTTTGCTACAAGACAGAAGTTAAACAGTCATTGTTACCTCCACAAGAACGAAAAAACATACAAGTGCAAAATTTGTGAGAAAGAGTTGGCTCAAGCACACTGCCTCAAACAGCACATGCTGATTCATAGTGATGTTAAACCACATCAATGCATGGAATGCGAAAAAGAATTTCGTACACATGTGGAGTTGCGCAGACATAATTTGTTACATACGGGTGAAAAAAACTACAAATGTGACGTTTGTGACAAGCGATTCAGGCTTTGCAGTTTTCTCACTCTCCATATGAAGGTTCACACAGGAGAAAAACCATATCAATGCAAAGTTTTTGAAAAGCGTTTTCCCTGTTCCAGTGATTTATCAAAACATTCAGTTATGCATTCCAATGTAAAGCGGTACAAGTGTGAAATTTGTGACAAACAATTCAAACATCCGGGATCAATTCGCCGGCACAAGTTGAGACACAGTGGGGAGAAGAGTCACGCTTGTTCTGTTTGTGACAAAAAATTTATTACTCCATGGGAATTGAGTATTCATAAAAGNAAAAACCATATCAATGCAAAATTTTTGAAAAGCGTTTTCCCTGTTCCAGTGATTTATCAAAACATTCAGTTATGCATTCCAATGTAAAGCGGTACAAGTGTGAAATTTGTGACAAACAATTCAAACATCCGGGATCAATTCGCCGGCACAAGTTGAGACACAGTGGGGAGAAGAGTCACGCTTGTTCTGTTTGTGACAAAAAATTTATTACTCCATGGGAATTGAGTATTCATAAAAGCACCCACCCCGGGGAAAAACCTTACAAATGCAAGTTTTGTGACAAACGATTTAGTCAATTAAGCAACGCAAAGCGCCATGTAGGGAAAATTCATTCGAAAAAGGCACCATGAATGATATTGGTTCCGAAATCTGGAGAAATAATGAAACAAAAAACTGTATCTAGTATCTACGATCTACTCTCATTCTGTTACGTTGTGTATTTTGTTTTCCATAAAGTCGTAATCCAGTGATTCTTATAGTTGCTCCCTTGTGACATTATTTGCAAACGCTGCCGATGAAATCATTATTTGCAAACGCCGCGGATGAAATCGGCGTTTGTGGGGGGGGGGGGGGGGGGGGGGGGGGGGGGGGGGGGGGGGGGGGGGGGGGGGGGGGGGGGGGGGGGGGGGGGGGGGGTTCAACATTGTTACGTAGAGAGATTTGAAATCACTTAACAATCACTCTCCTATTTTTTTGCTGAAGCAAATTACTGATTTTGGATAAATGTGTACATTGATTCTATGCTGTTGTTTGTTTAATCGCACAAAAGTCAATACGCTTTATTTTAAAGTGGCATAACATTCAGTTACCTTTTCATGTACAACCAACTTTTCGTTTTAACCATGCATTGACCGACCACCTTTCGTTTTCTGCTCACATCGCTTGGTTTTGTAGTGTTAAGCTGTATCAAACATATGTTTGTTGTCATCGACTCAGCTGGTACAAATAAATATTCGCCACACCTTGTAATGCTTTAGGATTGAATCACGGTTGTATTTAATCAAGTTTGTATTTACCGTTGTTTTATGTAGACGAACAATACAGAACCTAGAAACAAACATTTACTTGGAATTGTCTTTAATAGAACTTATTGAACAGTAACTTACATTGGAGCAAGTTTGGCAGATATCAAGTTTTATTTCTTCAATCACACGCATATTGGTTGAAAGCTAACTCTGCCGGTTTCACAAAAGATTTGCACCGCTTTCACGTCTAATGATTATTTTATTTCCTATTCCAAATAATGAACACAAATGCAATCAATCAATTTGCGATGAACTGTTTTTGAACGGTTGTAACCTCTAGTTCTTACTCCTAGTTTAAGTAAAATCCATTAGAGTTTGCATTTAACTTTTGCTAGCATCACTCGCTTGACATAACTTCACACACTGGAATCAAAGTTATAGTGTACACCCCTCCAAAACTTAAGCAAAAAAGGCACTTATTGCACGCATGTTTTTCGCACGGCTTCAAGCATGCCATAGGCAAGAAACCTGTTTTCCAACCCAAGCAACACTGCCTGTGACCCAATGCATTTAAAAACGTCCACAATGACGTAACTAAAAGATAAATAAAAAAATAAATGGTTTAATTTAACGGTTATCAGCAATCGCGATTGAGAATTTGTCATAATGTTTGTGATCAAGTTGTTAATTCACAATAAAATTCGACTGTTGCAACAAATGATCAGGAGCAGTGTAAACGGATTAGTTTGTGTCAAATAACAGCCCAAATAGTGGTTGGAAAAACGTTGGGTGATTTTTCCGAACGTGTGGCACGTTTCTCACTAAATAAAAAGAATTGTCGAAGGCAACAGTGCTTCCTAACTTGAATCAGTCAACAATATTGTTAGACGATATATATTTTCCCCATGTGGGCATTATTACGGTTTCTTTACCCACGGTTTAATGCCAGGGTTGCCAGGTTAAAAATCCTAAAAAACGACCAAATACAGGGCAAGAACGGTTGATATCCGACCTACAATTTTATGCTAAAAATGCTTAATTAGCGCTCCCTACCGGTCAACTAATCTCAGCCAAATAACATTAGATTAATACAGAACTGCGTCTAAGCAGCACGAAGGAAAAATAGAGTGAGAAAAAACTGCGACAAGCGATTAGAAGCGCGCACACGGAAACTTATGGGAACAAGATAACCCGTTAGTGGTCAAAGTGCTCACCGATCAACATGGACCACAAAACCAATCAACATAGTACAAATTGAAAAACTAAATAAAATAAACAAAAAGGTTAAAACAAAATTACCGCACAGTGGGCAAAACTATTTTATGAATGTTTATGTTTGAAATTCAAAACCATTTTGTTTCACAACCATCCAAGTCTTTAAAAGGCGGCTTTTGTACAAACGTTACATGAGAACAATCGGACAAATCAGGATGGTTAGCAAAAACGTCTGGTGGTTTAGTTGCACGTTGTTGCAATAGCGTTGCATTGCCCTCACCTTATTTAGCTTTGTCTTCTTTCTACATCGATATATGGTGGTTCCAACCGGTGCTAAACCATTTTTTGCCATGTGTAGCAAAATGACACTGCTATTCACCATCGCCTTATGCAGTGCATAATTATACCACACAACGCGCATCTTGTGGAAAGGCCTGATAAACCGCTAGGAATTGGTTTCGTATGCACCGGGGCCAAACCCTTAAAGTTTGTACGATAGCCAAAACGTTTTCATGTACAATTTTAGCGAGGGGTTGCAGATTTGTTTCTTTCTTTGTTATATTGAGAAGACGTGGAAACAGCCCACGCTTTCTTGGTTGGTCTGTTTTC
>QLIY01002930.1:0-15183 GCA_003260075.1 Phallusia mammillata | reverse complement strand
TCTAATGAAGATTAAACAAAAGAACTAGTTCAGTAGAAACAATCTACTTTTAAGTCGACCAAAGCAACTAGCTGAGTAGAAACTATCTGCTCTGTCCACCCATTTATACAACAAAGTTGCCATTTCACTCTATCTTGAGTACAAAGGCTCGCACGAATAAGTTATTTTCTATGTACTATAAGTCGCGTCGAGCCTTTTGCAACAATACCCTTACATATGGGTAAATAGACGAACCGCAACTGATCACACCGAGCATTCTCGCCGCGTGTGCAATCAAATTAACAGGTACAGCGGTTTGACATGGGCTGTAGGGCAAAAATAACTTGCTTAAAGACATTTGTTTGTCACGTCAATTTCTGGCCAGGTTGCGGACAAGCAAGCGTTCCGAAACTACTGTCCCTATCATGTCTTCAAACGTCTGATGAAATATACATGGGTGAACATTTATATATATATATATATCAATCGTAATTTACACCCTCGCTCTCTCGCAAGAGTAAAGCATGTACGGCAATCACTGCCTCTATAACTGCTATTCAGTACGGCAATCCCTGCCTCTACAACACCGATGTTTGCATCGCAAGGCAGGTGGAAGTTTATCGACTGCAAAGGCGAGCGTGCCGAGTAAAGTGCACATACCTCTAGCACAATCCTCGCTCAGTCCAAAGCACAAAATCACAACACAACTGTACATGCTACATGCTTGCAAGTTAAATTTGCATGTCGTTGTGTTTGAAAATTAAGTTTGCATGTTGTTGTGTTTGCAAGTTAAATTTGCATGTTGTTGTATTTTCATGCACCCCTTGCACAATTGCCAAGTATAGAGATATTGCCGAAAATCAAAAACATTTTTTTAAACAATTGCGATAATAAATTGGGAAGTGAATCAATTTACGGCAGAGCACGAGTTACTTTTCGTGTCTTTATTAAATCGTATGTTTGTCAATCGTACGTCTTTTTCATCCAGTACACAATTGTCATTTGTATGTTTTCCTCACAGAGCCCATAGAGGGCAAGAAGCATTTTTCGCCATATTTGCAATGTGATTGTATCGTGTGTAAATTCTTATCGTATACCGCCATGACTCTTTATTCCCACCCTGTGTTCATATATAGAACACAGTTAAACCCTCTAGCGCCGGAGTATTTGTAGCGGTCACGTGCTTTCAAACCATCATTTTGGCACTTGGGTTTGGCTAAGCATTAAGTAGTGGAAAATTTTAACTTTACAACCATGACTTTTCGTTCCATGGGATTTATATGCTGCTTTTGCGACATATGGTATCGAGCGGTGTAACTTTACTGTTCCATGTGTTCTCATGATTCAGTAACTATTGGAAGCACATATTCAGTGTCGTTGTTACATGTTCCCGTCTTCCTGATATGTTCCAACAGCCTGATCATAAGACAGGCTGTTGCGTAAACCGGGTGTTTCGAAATAGTTGTGCAATCCATTGCAGTGCTGCATATCTTTGCAAGCGTTTAACTTAAAACAAACTAATAACTGATGTGAGTAAAAGAAGGTACTGTTTTGCAATGATCGCACGAAAAACGAGTATCAGTTTAAAAGCCAATGTTTTATCGTTGATCTCTCTCTTTTCCATCGTATCCTTTCCTTGAGATAAATGAGACTTGATGTGTGTTGCGTAACCAGAATAAAAGACAAGAACTAAATTGATCTTTTGTGGATCTTGTCGGCTCTATGCAGCAAGCGTTGAGAATCGTAATAAGGAACTTACTCGCTACTGCAGACGACCGATACGAGCCATGAGAAGCAGAAGAATTATCAAGCTTTCAATTAAACAATAACACGCGAGCACGGGCGCGCGCACTACCCTCGTCCCCGCATAAGGTAAAACAAAGTGATCAGCACTGGGCTTAATAATAATACGATGAAACCACAATAATTCAATCAATACAAAAAAAATTTGAGCCAAATCCGCCAATGTTTAAAATTTTTACCACTAGAGGAGATTTGAGCAACAGTCATAGGGCTGTTAACAACCCCCCAACTGCCATGGCATAAAAACGTCCACCAAGCAACCCACAAACACAAGTAACATACAACTGGTTGCCTTTGTAACACTATTGGGTCAAAGAAATCTTTCGTTTGTGGTGCCCAGTAACATACAAATACGTTTTACACTTTAGGGGCTAGTGGGGTAAATGTTGGGGCTACAGGGTTGAACACAACAATCAACACCTATAAATGGCCTCTTCTTCAAGCTATCCAAACTTCAGCCCATTCCGACACTGTTTAAAAACTTACCCATTTTAGGGGGTTAACAAGGTAAATACTAGGGTTATCATCACAAACAAAGTGGGATGCACATCTACATAACTATATCTACCATCTGTGTAAGTTTCATCTGAATCCATCAAACATTTGATGGAAAAACGAGTTGGACATGGGTCCTCTTCATAACTACCCCCCCCCCCCCCCCCCTTCCGACACTGTTTAAAAACTTACCCATTTTAGGGGGTTAACAAGGTAAATACTAGGGTTATCATCACAAACAAAGTGGGATGCACATCTACATAACTATATCTACCATCTGTGTAAGTTTCATCTGAATCCATCAAACATTTGATGGAAAAACGAGTTGGACATGGGTCCTCTTCATAACTATTTTAGCAGAGCATTACCTCTAACTGCATGGATACATGCCCATAAACGTTATGACAGCTGCGAGTTCTTAACTGTCAAAAGGATACATGCATATAAACGTTACGACGACTGCGAGTTCTTAACTTTACATGCACATATACACAACAGCTGAAAGATTGCGTCAGTTCGTGAGCGTCGGTTATCCATTTGAAATGCATGGTTTCTATTTATATTCAACTACGGCAAGCCTAAACATGTTTGTCTTCATCCGAGTAAACCGAAATGATCCATTGTCTGTGTTGCCATAACAGTGTGTTGGCAGTCGCGAAATCACACCATGTTGGATTATGCAACAACCATAACAGGTGAATAATGGTAAAATTAGGAGTGATATTAAAGCATATTAACCAGTGAACTTTTTCACTTGAGAATTGTGGAACCTACCTTTCTTGGTTTTGTCTCCCAGCAGTAGACCACACAAAAATCGCCGAACCATCGACCAATGACCTCCCTTAACCACCTCAGGAATTATTCTGTAAGATTCTTCATCTGACATGAACTCACAGATGTAATTGGCAGCAAATACCTCTTGCAACATTTGATGTGAAAAGTTAAATAGCTGGTCACCATCAAACAGTTGAGTTGGAAAGCCAATTTTAGAGTTAAAGCTGATATTTTGGACATTGGTTTCATCAAGACGTCCTAGATTTTTTTGGGTAAAAACAACTGTTTCCTCCAGCATGCCTTCATATGCCATTTTACCAATTGGCTCCCATAACTCAGCAATGTCCACATTGCGTGCATGTTCAAAGTATCTTAGTTGCTCTAACACAGTTTGGAAAACCTCTGTAATTGTTCTTACTTTGTTGGAACCTTTCTGTAAAACTGCAAAGACAATAAATTGCAGTAACAAAGGATTATGACAAAAACCAAAGAGTTGTGGGGTTTTGGTGGATAACATTTCCCACAATTCATCTGCTTTGTCCCCGGCCAAAGCACGAACCAGCTTTTCCATATCTTTAGTTGAAAGGTCATCAACATAAAATGTGACATCTGGATGAAGCTCTGATGGAATTTTGAGAAGCTTGTGGGGTAGTGATGTGAAAATTAGCAAAGATTCTTTGAAAAACTTCTTACAACAAAGATTTGCTATTAGCTGATCAATTGACAATGGTGTATCGTAAGATGCATTAAGTGGTTTCATGTTTTCAAGGGACCAAATGGCCTGGTCATAACCATCGAGAACAAAAACACACTTGTCTTGGTTTTCTATCATCCACTGAAATGCATTTTCTTTTGTTTCGTCATCCAACCCAGGACAGAGATAGTCAACAAAAAGTTGTTTGCATGTTAGAGGTTGCCTATAGTTCAGGTCCATAAACCGAAGAAAACATTTGGCAGTATAATTTGTTTTTAACTTTGCCAATTGTTTGGAAAGAGTAGTTTTTCCTGAGCCAGGTGGGCCAACTAATGCAATAAACTTGTTTTGAGTGGTTAAATTTACAGTTTCCTTAAAAGAAACTGGCAGTTGATTTGAGTCAGACCAAATTGTTAGTTTGGTCGATGGTATCAATTTTTCTTCCTTGACAGACTCCTCTCCTTCATATGCATCATACTCATGCAGTCTCGGATTTACATCAGGTAGTGGTTTTGGTTTCAATGTTTTATCATAAAGCACCACACTCTTTGGTAAGCTCTTCATATGCTCCTTCTGGTGCTTTTTAATGGCATCAACTGAAATCAAAAAGCATGTCATTCATTACTACAAGTTAAAATCTGGGTTTGACGGCAATTCAACTAAACATTGCACTAGTTTGGTTTTCAGTTCCATACTTTAGGTTTAGAAAGAAAACAAGTTTCTAAAATCTACACTTGTTCATTTCTGAAAACAAACTCCCCCTAAAATGCAGACCAAAACACAAACTAAATGGTAAATCAATTTTTTTGTAGCAGTCGTAAAAAGCTGTTGCAGTAGTATCTTGCCATATAAACTCACAGCTAAACTGGTTAGAAACATAAACCCACTATGAAATTATGTTGTTGGTTATAAAATTGTCATAATGACATGTACTTACTAGAAAAGGTCACATCTTCTTCAACTTTAACTACTGAGGAATCTGAATCGAATACTTTTCTTGTATCAATATTCTGTTTGTCTCCAACATTTTGGCCTGAATGAAAACAAAGAACAATGAAAGTTTGATTCCTGTAAATCCTTAACACATGTAATGCTTCTTGTTTCTGTTAATTTGGTGTAAAAATTTCAAGGATAAGCCTAAATCAAACAATCAAAATACAAAATTCAAAAGCACCATCCCCCCCCCCTTTGGTTTTCAGTTCCATACTTTAGGTTTAGAAAGAAAACAAGTTTCTAAAATCTACACTTGTTCATTTCTGAAAACAAACTCCCCCTAAAATGCAGACCAAAACACAAACTAAATGGTAAATCAATTTTTTTGTAGCAGTCGTAAAAAGCTGTTGCAGTAGTATCTTGCCATATAAACTCACAGCTAAACTGGTTAGAAACATAAACCCACTATGAAATTATGTTGTTGGTTATAAAATTGTCATAATGACATGTACTTACTAGAAAAGGTCACATCTTCTTCAACTTTAACTACTGAGGAATCTGAATCGAATACTTTTCTTGTATCAATATTCTGTTTGTCTCCAACATTTTGGCCTGAATGAAAACAAAGAACAATGAAAGTTTGATTCCTGTAAATCCTTAACACATGTAATGCTTCTTGTTTCTGTTAATTTGGTGTAAAAATTTCAAGGATAAGCCTAAATCAAACAATCAAAATACAAAATTCAAAAGCACCATTCTAATTTTTAGTCAGTTACTAAGAACAAACTCCACTTAAAACGCAGGCAATTATACAACTAAATGGTACATTAAGTCAGAATTTTATAATTGTTGCATAACCACCTCACCGTATAAACTCATTGCTCAACTGGTTAGGAATATACACCCAACTATACAACTAGAAGGGTGGCTTAGAACATATTGCCCTTGCGTATACACTATAACCTATTTTAAAACATTAATATATTTCCTACACTTATTTTATGTTGGGTCCTATATTAGTCACCGTCTTTTATAACCTTAGTTGTTTCTGCAGGCAGAACTCATGGGTCCCCACATATCCAAAGTTGTAAACAATGCATTTCCAGTAATAACTAGAAGGGTGGCTTAGCACATATTGCCCTTGCGTATACACTATAACCTATTTTAAAACATTAATATATTTCCTACACTTATTTTATGTTGGGTCCTATATTAGTCACCGTCTTTTATAACCTAGGTTGTTTCTGCAGGCAGAACTCATGGGTCCCCACATATCCAAAGTTGTAAACAATGCATTTCAAGTAATAACTAGAAGGGTGGCTTAGCACATATTGCCCTTGCGTATACACTATAACCTATTTTAAAACATTAATATATTNCCCTTGCATATACACTATAACAGGGATGGCGAACCACTGACCCGCGGGTCACAAAGTGACCCACCACGTGAATTCCAGTGACCCACTTGTAGTTTTAAAATGTATACTGATTACTAGTTGTAGGGTTACCAGACTCCAAGATAGCAACACAACGCAACAGTTTACTTTAGGCCCTGTACCACATCCCCCCCCCCCTTGTAGTTTTAAAATGTATACTAATTACTAGTTGTAGGGTTACCAGACTCCAAGATAGCAACGCAACGCAACAGTTTAGTTTAGGCCCTGTACCACACTGCCTATTGTCTTAAAATGCCGATTGTTGAGTCAATTGTGAGGCAACAGATGTGTTTATTTACACGTACAATTTGAAACGATTTGTTGTAACTTTGATGACGTTGTTTGGTTCCACATATTTATGTAAATCTTTGTTTTCACACATGAATTTCATAAAATTAAGTGCCAAAAATTGTCTACCCCCCCCCCCCCCCCCCCCCCCCCGCAAATGGAACGATTGCAATTGTAAGTGATTATTGTGAGTAGAACTGTCCACTTGTAAATCCTACAACAATCATTATATTAAAAAACGCTTTTGAGCACAACATGTTTTTCCCTGCAAACCACCCCCCCCCCTATCATGTTTGACCCATTCAACTAAAAAGGTTCGCCATCCCTGTCCTACAACAATCATTACATTAAAAAACGCTTTTGAGCAAAACATGTTTTCCCGCAAACCGGGGTCAATGCCCTAACTGCACTTTTGGACTTCAGCTGCTTACGTGCGTTGTTTTTTACTCATTGTTTGCCAGTTAGGCCGGGTAAATCTAATTAATCAAGTGCTTCAGTAAGATAAATATGCTTAATTGCCGTTACCCAGAATTCTGGCGCAATCAAAGAAATGTTGTGTTGGTGTTTGCACTGTGTCGAAATACCCCCCCCCCTCATTGTTTGCCAGTTAGGCCGGGTAAATCTAATTAATCAAGTGCTTCCGTAAGATAAATATGCTTAATTGCCTTTACCCAGAATTCTGGCGCAATCAAAGAAATGCTGTGTTGGTGTTTGCACTGTGTCGAAATGTTTTTGACATATCAAAATTATGTTGTGTAACAAAGGATGTTGCGTTCAATAAAGGAAGGATGTTGTTTATGTTATATGATTAGCAATACACTTATCCTGCAACAGTTCCAACTTTGTGTCAATGTTCTTGTTACTAATTCACTTTTTTATAGTTCAGTTAAAATTTTGAGAATCTTCTTTACTTCAGTGTAGCTGTTTGTCAATCACCTAGACCAGTGTTTCTCAACCTTTTTTTCTTGTACCGCCCCTTTTACGTGTTGAATATTTATAAACGCCCACCCCCCCCCCTAAAATTTTGAGAATCTTCTTTACTTCAGTGTAGCTGTTTGTCAATCATCTAGACCAGTGTTTCTCAACCTTTTTACTTGTACCGCCCCTTTTACGTGTTGGTTATTTATAAACGAACCCCTTAAAACTGACAAAATAAAAACGATTTTATTTCCCGAACAATATCAATGCGATATGTAAGAGCCAAAAGTTGAACAAACTATGTTTATGCATTTAATCAATTATTGCGTTTAAAATATGCATTTAAAAAATATAATTATTTTAATGGTTAATTCAACATGATACCACTAACTACATACAGTGCACCCCCCCCCCATGTTAAGAAATAGGTCACAGTGTATGTGCTATGGCAATATGTGCTAAGCCACCCTTCTAGTTCAACATGATACCACTAACTACATACAGTGCTCATTGCTTCTGGTAAACGTGGCGGGCAAAAACTGCAATTGTTTTGTTGCTCGAGTACCGAGCATTTCAAGTTAACGCTCGTTGTATTGTGACGTCAAATACGTCTCCAACTTCATGTTTTTACTTACCCCTTTTTAGTCCCCAGGGCCGTATTTAAGATGTATAGGTCCTTTCTGCATAACACGTAAGTAAGGAAAGCCAAGGCCAAGTGAAACACCAACGTTTTTTATGTAACAAACGGCAATTGGGAGTGTTAACACTATTTGACGTTTTAAAAGCAGGTAACGTTTTGTTCATTGGGACCTTACTTCTGTGCGTCAACGGTAAACAAATCACACGTTCAATTGTGATGCTTTTACGTTATTGTGTAATAAGCAAGTAATCGATTCGTGGTACGGTTTTATAGTGATTGTCTAGCGCGGGGGTCACCAAACCTTTTTTACTGCGGACCGGATAACATTAAAAATATCTTGAGAAGATCACATAGGTCACAAGCCCTAACGCGCGTCTTTCCGGGACTAACAAAAGTGCAACCTTTGTTAGAGTCAGATGGTCCTACTGTCAAATAGTAAAATTGTTTTGAAAATTATAGAATCTCTTCTAGAGACAATACTCATCTGTTACATCACAATTACCTATATCAAGGTGTTTGTTCGCGCACCATAATGAAGGCATTGATAGCTTTAGTCTGTCATAAAACAAACAACTTTTGAATCATCCCCCCCCCCAATGAAGGCATTGATAGCTTTAGTCTGTCATAAAACAAACAACTTTTGGATCATTTTGTGGGTTCTGTAATGTAGGTGAACTTAGTCCTACATGTTGTTGCAGAAACACTTTTCCAGTAAATTAACTTTTAACGTTTAACTCAAGTTTAATTTTTCCCCCCCCCCCCCCCCCCCCCCCCCCCCCCCCCCCCCCCCCCCCCCCCCCCCCCCCCACCAAGGGTATAGCTCGGTTCGACTAAGCACAAGGCAATTGCTACCGGAAAAAATTATTGCTAATTTTTGATTTATTTCCCGTCCAAATTATTTTGCAAATTAGCATTACACGTCGACATGTGCTCTGCTGGGTACAATTATTTGCGTGCTTCCCCCCCCCCTAAAACTAGGTGAACTTAGTCCTACATGTTGTTGCAGAAATACTTTTCTAGTAAATTAACTTTTAACGTTTAACTCAAGTTTAATTTTGCCAATATATATATTGAGACCAAACACCATCCCGGATGAAATGACGTCGCAGTTTGGTGAACGGCTACGGCCGAGCGCCGAGCATCACAATTTGCGATGTTCGGTACCAAGGGTATAGCTCGGTTCGACTAAGCACAAGGCAATTGCTACGTGCAAATTTTGGTGTCAAAGCGCAAACAAGCCCTGACAAATGACGTATTGCATGTGATTTGTATAAAGTTCATTGTGACATCAACATTAAAAACACGCAGCAAACAAAGTACACAATGCAGTGAATACTTTGTCAAATCTACTTTTACTGGTCGCAGATGGAAGAGATATGTCAAACCCCCCCCCCGTGCTGGCGCCCCGTTGAGATTTACTGGTCTAGACCTACATCAGGGTTGTTTAACACGTCGATCGCTAATCAATAGTAACCCGCGGCTTCATGAAGTTTTTTACCGTTCTGTTTGTGGGGTTTAAAATCTTTTTATGTCATAGCGATATTATTTCTACACTCCTCCTTTTTGATTTATTTCCCGTCCAAATTATTTTGCAAATTAGTATTACACGTCGACATGTGCTCTGCTGGGTACAATTATTTGCGTGCTAAACAATTGTTGACAAATAGTAGTAAGACGCATTATTGGTTAATACTGGAACATTAAAAAATGTCATCTGTCTTAATTGGTACTTGATTAATGCACCGAGCTAGGTTGCCAAATCGGCGTTTATTTCTAAGTGGTTGGCGTAAAAAACAGTTATACAAGGTGCATTAACATACCTTGTGTAAAAAAAGTTCAGTCTTTTGTCCGAATCATGGTATAAGATCAAACTATTTCTAAATTTTGTACATAACACCAGTTTATTGCTAAAGTGCACTGGGTTTCTATGTGAATACGCTTTGTGTTTTTTATTTCTACGATTGGTAAAAATAATTACATAGTTGTTTTAATCTGGTGTAGTTCATGTTGTTTGTCACGTAGCACTTCGTAGTGCCAGCAGAACTAAGGTCATGCAAATATTTATTGCAACAAATCAAATATGCGTTGGCATTTTCAAGCAAACAATAATCCACTGAGCAACTGTTCCGACTGTAATAAATTTGTAGGTGGGCAATGTACTAAAGTTCAGTCAAAGGTCACATGACACCTGATGGTGTAAGCTGTATGTAAATCAGTTTGATATATTAAGGGGATTGCAAATGAAAGTTGTGCTTTGAAATATTAGTGACGCAGAATGGAGAAACATAGATCAGGTGTGAAAGTTTTTTTAAAAAAGTTTTGCAGTTAATAAAAATTGATTGATGTTATGTGCCTGATGAAAGGCAATAAATGAGCAAGCATTCGGACAATAAACCTTACTAGCTTTGTTCTGCAATCCCTGTTAAGAATTTCTTTAGAAAAGGTTTGTTTTCGAACGGGCTATGGACACAAATAGCTCATAAGTTGGAGTTTTTATTTACTTGCTTTTTTTCTTAACTTTCTAGAAATTAGGCTAAAAATAATTTTCAAAAACACTTTTAATATTCGGAATTTCAGCGCCTTATGGGTAGCCTAATCTAAAGCAGGTTTTAAAACTTGTTATCCCGAAAGACTACATACTTGCGAAACAACTAATCGGCATGAATGGAAAGGATGCTAGGTTGAAAGCATTGATTTTAATTGTTGTTGTTAAAAATCCAGAGCTAGAACGGACGGCTACTTGATTTGGCAAAAAAGCTAGCAAATATTGCATCAGTAACTTATCAGTTGCCCAGCAACGTTGAAACTTGGGTTGGTTGTCAAGTGTCGCAAATATTTGTTTAAATAGGCTGGGTGGTTTTGACGAACGTGAACAGCAGGGATTGGTAACGCAAACATTAAGCTATATAACTTGTATTTTGATCTAGCACGGAGCAAAAATTACATGTAAACATAATTTTTGCACAAAACAGAAAATAAAAGTGAAAAGCCGCCCAGCTCGCCGAATACCTCGCGCAAAAAAGCACAAAAAAGTTTGCACACAACACTTTCAAAAGCATTAACTAATGATTGAAGAAAAATTGTTGCAAAAATATGAATACCACGCTTTTAAAGATCACTGATCCCTGCTTTTTTCCACGAAGCGTCGCCTGTGAAATTTCATCCAGTCGGCCGTTAGTCTTGTCGTGCAGAAACACAAACCAGAAAACTCAGTTACTAAAATAAAATTTCAGAATTCTTCTTCTAAAACCTACCCCTGTTTAGCCCCTAAATTAATAATACAAGTCCCTAGCGACACCCATCGTCATTAGGTTAAAAGTGGGTCTGCCGTGAAATATGGCTTAACGCTATATTGTCAATCAAATGCCTTTTTATTGTTCAATCTAACGCTACAAAAACTGACAGTAAATTTTCAACCAGTTCAGTTTTTTAGTCATGTGAAACAGTTGCTTTTCTGTAGTCCCGTCTAAAGCACTGACTGTAAACTTTCACCCAGTCCTGTATTCTGGTCATGTCGAACATATACTTTTCCGTAGTCTCGTCTAACGCCATAGGAACCCCCCCCCCCCATGTGAAACAGTTGCTTTTCTGTAGTCCCGTCTAAAGCACTGACTGTTAACTTTCACCCAGTCCTGTATTCTGGTCATGTCGAACATATACTTTTCTGTAGTCCCGTCTAACGCCATAGGAACTGTCTGTGAACTTTCACCCAGTCCTGTATTCTGGTCATGTCGAACATATGCTTTTCCGTAGTCCCGTCTAACGCTATAGCAATTTCTGTGACCTTCCATCCATTGTCATCCTTTAATCATGTCAAGCGGAAAATCGCCACCTCACGGCAGACAAAGTTCTTGCGTTTTGGATTATTCTGATTGGTTTTGGTATTTTAAGTATTAGTTGCATGATGTGACATTTCAAAATCCTGTTTTCTAACCTTACCTCTTTTGAGCGCTTCAAATAAAATTTCATGTCTTTGAGACACCTGTCGAAATTTGGCTAAAAGTGGGCGTAGTTTGATGTAAGTAAGTGAAAATTTACATTGCCATATTCCCATTGTGCAAAGCATGCCGTTTTCATTACCGCTTTTGCGTTTGTCAAAGATGGGCTGCTCCGAATATTTGTCTGAAATTCATCACATGCGCGCCCCCCCCCCTTGCGGCCTCCAGGCTCTCCCGCGCACAATGACGCGATATCGGTGCGCCAACTTCACTCGAATACCTCGCAAAAAACACAGAAAAGTTCGCACATAACACTTTCCAAAGCAAAAACAAACAATCGAACAAAATTGTTGCAAAAAGATGAAAATCACGCATATAAACATGACTGCTCACTGCATTTCCCACGAAGCACTGCCTGTGAACTTTATTGTAATCATAAACCAGTTTATTACATCATAAACATAAAGTGTTGCAGAAATTCAAANTATCTCTTTAAATGCATTATTTACAACTTTGCGTGTTCTCAATTTCTTCCCAAGCCATTATTTTTGTAAAACTGAGTGTAGCGACACAAATGAAAGTAAATTCTTAAGAAAGCTTTCTATTTGATTGGTCTGTGGCCCAATGAAAATGTTTCCATGGTCCACCAGAACCGCTGGTCTAACGCTACTAGAACATGCCAGTATTTTTTCAACCAGTCCAGCCGTTTGTTTAAATCGAACAAATGCTTTTGCTTGGTATTTTCTAACGATGTGCGCACTGTCTGTAAACTTTCACCCATTCAGTGTCAATACAGACAATTTGCGACGTTACGTGACGTCCGGGCTTAACTTTTTATATCTTTACTGTTCGGTCTTTTTCATTTTTGTAATGTGTAACTGCAACATGATGTTACCGCTCACATAAACGCGTTAATTTGCAATTGGAGCAGAAGGGCCTGTCGGTAGAATGAAAATCTAATAATCTGCAAGCATTGACGTAGTCTCATCATATGCAGCGACAGTAAAGTTTTTTGGGTATTTCATGACGGTATTTTGCGACGTTTAATATGACATATTCCCAGAAAAAAAGTCTGTCTGCACATGTCTGTGGGTGTGTGTTGAATCGCGTTTAAATCAACACGTATATAAGCACAACTGTCAACGACGCACACAGCAAAGAAAAGGTAACAACTTATAGGGCCTTGCTGTGATGAATTAACTGCTCGTGGTGTTATTTGGTTTACTTGTCATTACGTTTGTACAGATACTAACCAAACCTAATTGCCCGATTGAACTGATTTGACTTGTTGCGTTGTCATTGACATCAGTGATTGCTGAAACAGGAATTTTACATCACACCTAGGCTACATACATTTTCAGGGCCATGCAGAAAAAAGTCAATTTCTGCCCCCCCCCCCCACCACAAACTTTTTTCAGCGCCAAGACATGGTATTTCTAAAATCCCATAATCTGGTAATGCGACTGTTAAACTGTATAGTTCAAGGGTCGGCATTCGCCCCCCCCCCAGTCTCATCTTACGAGCAATGCTTGTATATTACGTCACAAGTAACATATGTAGGCAATGGTTTGCGCACAATCAACACTTGTAGTCTTGTCTGTGACGTAACAAACTAGCTTTGAATCAATCATAGGCGCTGTAATCCTATAAAACTGGGTAATATCAATTCCACGTATCGCGACAGGAAAACTTTCGTAGGGAGTAGTTTAATTTTTGAATCTTACAAAGCTATCAATACGATTTTGCAAACCAAAAAAATATGGTCGAGGGTCGGGTGGAATGACCTTAAAAATATAAAATATATATTTGTATATATATATATATACTCGGTATATAAACAAAAATACCTTCAAATCGCACAGTAAAGTTCTGCTATTGTTTGTTTGAAGAAAAACGTGACTGTGGCGTGATAAGTCTGCGCATATGCGAGCTGTACTGTGGTCTGGGCTCGATATCATTTGGGTGTAGGAAATGTGACATCAAAATTTGATTGTCAAAGCCTTTAAACCCAGCATCAACGACCCCCCCCCCGCGAGCTGTACTGTGGTCTGGGCTCGATATCATTTGGGTGTAGGAAATTTGGGTGGAGGAAATGTGACATCAAAATTTGGTTGTCAAAGCCTTTAAACCCAGCATCAACGGCTAGCCACGACAAATCTTTACTGGGTTATAAGGTACCTGCAGATATCAAGGCCCCTTAAAAAACTCTTGCGTATAACTGAAAAACCATTGGAGAGTTTTAGTTCAATTTTGGCATAATTGTTGCAGAGGTTGATACATGCGTATGCTGTTAATAACCCCCCCCCCAGAAACCAATCAGACTCATTTATACTTTGCTTCTGTCAAAATAAAGTTTAAACAAGCAACGCCATTAACTTATACAACACATATATTGTTAACTAAGATATATAACTGTTAATCTGAAGGCACTAACAACTAGGAATACACGACCTCTTGACAGTCGATAACCAAAAAATCTAAATGAAAGATTACTTCTACAAAGAAGGCAAAAAAGCAAATTTTGTGCATATTAGTCGCCTTTACTATCAAAGACACTTGAGAAAATGACAAAAAGATGTTGGGCCTTATTGTAAGCAATGGCTGATAAACAAAAGCATCATCAAATTTATTTCAAGTAATTCTTATTTCCACATGGGACAATACTTCAATTAAACTAAAATGACCCATTTACTAATATATCTTAAAAAGTTTTCATTTTGACAACACAACTTCTTCATTTAGCTACCAATTTTAACAAAAAATAATAAATAGTTGAAAATAAACCCTTCTTAATTTGGGTTGGACATGATACCCATTACACAAAACTGACAGGTCTAAAACTTTGTAAATCATTTCAAGTATAAATATCCCCCCCCCCCCCCCCCCCCCCCCCCCCCCCCCCCCCCCCCCCCCCTTTTTCTGGCACATAAAAAAATATTAGCAGTGGGCCTTATTACCTTCCAGGCCTATATACTTTCAGGTACCTTATTATAAGAAGTATGTTCACTGAAAAGTGGCTTTCAAAACCGGTTATGCAAAGTGCATTAACATACCATACCCCCCCCCCCTGAAGGCACTAACAACTAGGAATACACGACCTCTTGACAGTCGATAAACAAAAAAACTAAATGAAAGATTACTTCTACAAACATCTTATTCGGCCTTTTTACTCCCTAAGAAAGCAAAAAAGCAAATTTGGTGCATATTAGTCGCCTTTACTATCAAAGACACTTGAGGAAATGACAAAAAGATGTTGGGCCTTATTGTAAGCAATGGCTGATAAAC
>QLIY01002927.1:0-15197 GCA_003260075.1 Phallusia mammillata | reverse complement strand
TTTGAAAAAATACCTGATAAATTTGTCCCATTTTACAAATATTATTTGATTCAGTCTGTTTTATAGAAATTGCAGCCCAATTCTTAATTGTAAGAAATAAAGCTCGGGTTTGGCGAAATGTCCAAATACTTTTTTGTTTGTTCAAACGAGGGACGTTTGCAAACACAAAATTATGCATAAAAACATAAACATATTTCAGAATAGATTCATGACATTTTTACACTTGTGACTCCTTGTTGTTGAAGTCATTGACCGTTGGAGGCGCAAGACGTCCGAAAAAAATCCACCGAGGTTTTTCACAATACGGGACAGGAACTTGGCCGATTGGTCCGGCGCGCCTGACCCATCAACAAACATAATACATATATACATATGTGAAGAATTACAGCTGTACACTTTATTTCTTTCTACCGAAAACAATTTGATTGCTCATAAAGTGTTTAGCTCTGACTACTTAAAACCAGGGGTGAGACCTTTGTCACTGTGGGCACAATACCATTACCACAATTAGATCGCGGGCCGCACCTTTAAAACCACGAGGGGATTTACGTTGTTGCATACCAAATAAGTTATATGCCTATGTTAAGTTAACTAAAACTTGCATGTGATTCTAGCCGCATTATTTTCAGGGTTCAGTAAAATAGAAATAATCTGCTAATAAAGCAAATAGCTCTGGGTGATGATAAAATACATAATAATTGGACTTGTTTGCCAGTACATTTGAAATCCAAGTGACTCTGTGGGCCGCACAACCTTTAATTAATAGGCTGCATTTGACTTGCGGACTCGGGTTGCACACCCCCGGCTTAAACAAACAACAAGCGTTTTTCACCTATTCAACACGGAGCTTAATATCATTTGTGATTACGCACGATTGTCATGTTGGCGTTTTGTTACCAACTAAAATAAACCAAAACAGGTCTCATACTTTACTGATAAAATGACTTCAAAGCTTGTTAAACTCTCGACTTACTAAACTTTGCACTGTGATAGGAACAATTCGTGGCTGTTAATGTGGCGCCCAATTTAATGGTTGCCAAAAGCCCTCGAACACTGCACTAACGGCTAGTCACGAAAAACCCTAGTTTAGACGCGTTCGAGCACTGTTGTCTTTATTTAAAAACACTAAATAAAACTCTATAATATTGGTACTGCCCTGCACAAAAATCAACACAACTGAACAGTACGACAGCATGGGAAGAACTCTTTGCAACCACACGTGGCCCGCATAAGGACTGGAAAACACACGAAAAAGGGATCGCGACGACACTGGTAAAAGAAACAAGGGAACTAACAAGTCACATGGTCGACACCCACTGGTCAATTATCATAGCCCTAGCGGCTTACTTGAGAAGGTTACACCTGGGATTGTAGCCTGAATGCTGCGAAAGGCAACGACAGGGGAGGAGTAAAAAAAGGTGCAATGAACACAAGGTGTGCCGTGGGTTAAATTCCCGTATGATGAAAAACAATGCACTGAAAAGCAATCGAACAGTTAAAAGGTAACCGTGAACGTAACAAAAAGATGTGAAGAGGAATTAAGTGAAAAACATGAAAAACACATCGTGAAATTAAGGTAACTACGTTTTAGGAAAATAAGCATATACACAGAAAACAACTCTTGATAAACAAACTTAGTGAACTAAAGACAATACAAGACACAGGTGGTGGCTAACATAAAACAAGGTGATAACATAACGACTCAAAAATTACGGTAACAGTTGCTACAAAAAAACTACTCACACAGTTCATCACAATAAACTATTCAATATAAGTTTGTAATGCCTTGGAACAATAGCGGATATTGCGTTATATGATGCGAGGTATTATGACACCTACACAATAACCATGAACTTCACTACTCAACCAGTTACTGCATTACATTAAATAACACGTAACTCGTATGCAATGCATGTCACATGTCCTGTTTTATTAGAAACGCTTAAACTATGAACACAGATGCGTTTTCATTTACATTATGTTTTATTTTGATGTATTTTGTGACACGTTTCAAGTGTTACCTGCAATAATACAAATTCGACAATAAAACAACAGGGAAACGAAGCCAGGTTTTTAATCAATTACAAGCGGTTGAACTGCTTTTAACAGCGGGAAACAAACGCCTGCAGGCCCGCTAAGATTACAATGCAACGGTCGATGCCGATTGAATAATAAACAAGAATATTTTAAACACGGTAAGTTGTACAGAAACAAACTAACCAATAATGTGGTTGCACTTTATTTGAACAATGTTAAACAGGTCGAGAAAAATACTTATTATGGATCAAATGTTATGTACTCAGGACGTCGATCTTGGCTGACGCAATAGGGATTGTCGTCATCAGCTTGTGATTGTGGCGTGTTTGATTGTACGGAGTTGTTGACATAGGTTGATGGGTTGTGTGTTTCAACATTTCGTTGAATTCCATCTAATTAAAACGAACACAACTTTAAGATAAGATGAAAGGTTAACCGAACAAACACTTATGATGGAAATGCGCCATCGAAACACAGATTATAACATGCACATTGAGGACTTAAATTATGCAATAAGGACCTTGTGGATGGGTGACGTAATAAGGACTGATGTCACTAGATTGCTGTTGTGACCTTGGCGGTTGAGAGAAGATAGATCCTTCATCTGTTTAACACATTCAGTACATAATCTGTAGTCATTTTTATTGATTTAATCAACTTTTTGCTTGTAAAGAATGACGAATCAGAAACAATTACATTAGAAAGTATACATATTAAGTCACTTGTTTCGAAAGTTATTATGTCTAGTATATAAGGAACTATGGTATGTTTCCTACCCCCTGCGTTGTTATAAATCACTGCTGCTTCATTCGACGCTTTGTTTCTCCTACAAAAATAAACATAAGGTTACTTTCTACAAAATTAAAAGATAAAGATGCAAGTAACAAAGTTTTGAGTTAACAGAAATGAGAAATCGGGCTGATTACCGTTTGTGTGCTTGGATGCTTAAACATTTTTATTCAGGTCAACGAATCATGGCAGCATTACTTTCTATTGCACGCAAATACGTTACCTTCTTTTCTTGCGTGACGTAACAAAGACAATGACGATGTAGATTATGACTAATATGACGCATCCGCATATTGCTAATGCGATGATGACTGTGTTCGCTTTTTCTGGAGCTGCAAAAAACACAAAAAAAACAATAATCAACCGTATACGCGGTGCCTCAAGAAATACAATATCTTTTATTCTTACCTGGTGTTGTGTGTTCTGTAGACGGAATTTTGGCAGCGAAATTTGCAGTGGGTGATGTTGATAAAATGAAGTAGTTGGTTTCCTTGATGGAGCTTTGGCAGTAGCTGTAACACATAATTTTAGAACTTATTTCCTTGCTAGACTTAGAGAAAGTAATTTGTTTGCGGTGATTTCGAAAAATTACAAAGCAATGGCATTAACGCTTTGGGCCCTAGAGAAAAACAAGATAATCGCAAATCAGTAGCAATATTTATAATTTTAAAGCAACAAATAAATGAAATCCTGTTTCTTATTTTAAAATTTAATATTTATTGCTCCTTCATTGCTTATGGGCCTTGGTGTTGCGCATCGGCTTCACCTCTCTCGTGAGGCCTGTTAACGCTGTCCGAGTTTGTTGTTTGTAACACGTCATCAGATTACATTAATCAACACTTTGAACACCATTAGGTGTTTTACTTAATCTCTTGCATCATTTTTTCAGAAAGAGAATATATTTGTTACTCGTATTTCAAATTTTAACACCCAATATGATTTTTTCTCACCTGTAACGATTTTCTCACAAATGTATCTCGCGCTGTGTCTTGCGCATGGTACGTCATACCATCGATAAGATGTTAATTGTACGGGAAATTTATAAAAACCAATTGTTATGCAATTATCATTCCCTTGGAGATTATTAGGTTGTCTATTATCCCAAACACTCGTTGGAACAGAAACATCAGTTCCATCATTCCACTGAAACTTTGTTGTGTTTCCGACTCTTCTTGCACCGATGTAAAACGAGAAAGGCTTATCTAAATAGTCAAGACCAGCTTAGTTTAGTATTTGTTAAAATAATTTATGCAAACACTTTACATAACGAGAAATAGTCAGCTGATAATAGGAATGTATAATTCAAATACAAACAAAAGTAACGTCTCTATTTTGGTAAAATATAAAAGTGCTAACCTTTACCACGTAAGTGTAAAAATATCACATTGTGGCCATTACGATTTGTTTGACGTCGTTATTAGTAAATTACGTTCATTATATGAAAGGCAACAAAACACTACCTCACACAGACTGGGCATCTGTTGCACGCTGAAAGCATCGCGTTCGTTTTGATGTTCATTGTGTTGGCCCGTTGATGAATTTTCCATTACTTAAGAAATAGTCTTTTTCTGTAGTCAGGCTCCCGGGCCACAACAGACGCAGCTATGAAATCAATACGGTGGCCTTGCAATTGAAAAGGGCCAACTTCTTTGTGTCGTTGTTGGCAACATCCCGTTTATGTTCTTTACTTCGGGTGTTAAGTGACCTTCCAGTCTTCAGGATATATATTAACGGACACTCGGCGCTGGGAGTAGAACATACAACACCTCGTTGTTAAAAGGTATTGATGGGATCTTTCGGATGACTCAGTAGCTTGCGGAGAGTATTGGCAGGTTGGACGCCAAACGCTATGCCAAAGTCACGCAACATAAAATATCCGACATTTTCGGTATGTATGGAAGTGTCACAAAACCCTCTGTTTTTAGATGGGTCACCTCAGGTAAGCCGTGTGTGATATGAAATTATTTTTCTTTATTCTTGTTCCTTTCAAATACGCATTACACAAGCTTATCCTCCATTGACGTCATGCAACTATACCTTAACTAAATATAAAGAGCACATATGTTTTTTTACTCATATATTGTTTTATTTCTATGTAATTTATGACACGTTGTAACATTTATTGATAAAAATAACAAAAACAAACAGACAAAGCGAAGTGATAAAGTAACCCTTCAACGCGGGTATAAAGCTAGCTAGGCCCTTGACCGATAGTAAGATAAGCGGTCCTGGGACTGCGACTTTAAACCGCGGGAAACGAAGGTTCGCAAGCCCGTTGATCTTTTGAAAAATACCTGTTAAATTTGTCCCATTTAACATATATTATTTGCTTCAATCTGTTTTTATAGAGATTGCCGCCCAATTCTTAAGTGCAAGAATTAATGCTCAGGTTTTGCGGAGTGTTTGCAAAAAAACAGGTAGTTTCAAAAGATCAACGGGCTTGCAAACCTTCGTTTCCCGCCGTTTAAAGTCGCAGTCCCAGGGCCGCTTATCTTACTATCGGTCAAAGGCCTAGCTAGCTTTAACGAGGGACGTTTGTAAAAACAAAATTATGCATAAAAACATATACATATTTCAGAATAGATTCATAAAAAAATCCACCTGGTTCTTACACAAAATGGTTCTTAAGTTTGTAGGATATATTCTAGTTTTCGAGAATACATAAGTAAATATTTACATTTGTATACTTAATTTCTTTTCACCCGAAACAATTTGATTGCTCATAAAGTGTTTAGCTTTGACTACTTAAAACCAAGGGTGTGCAACCTTGGCCACTGTGGACCAAATACATATACCACAACTAGATCGCGGGACGAACCTTAAAAATCACGAGGTGATTTACGTTGTTGCATACCAAATATATGCCTATGGGGGGGGGGGTGCCACTGTGGACCAAATACAAATACCACAACTAGATCGCGGGACGAACCTTTAAAATCACGAGGTGATTTACGTTGTTGCATACCAAATATATGCCTATGTTAAGTTAACAGCTAAGCATTTCAACCGAATTATTGTTATTGTTAAGAAAAATAGCACTGGACGCATAATATGCTAAAAGAGAAAGTGGCACTAGGCTCATGATAAAATATATAATAATTGGACTTGTTTGCCAGTACATTTAAGATCCAAGCGTATCTGCGGGTCGCACAACCTTTAATCAATATGAAGCATTTGGAAAGCGGGCCGCAGGTTGCACACCCCTGACTTGGTTGACCCCCAGAAAAGCGTTTTTCACCTATCCAACAAGGAACTCAACTTAATTTGTGATTACGTTTCATTGTCATGTTGATGTTTTATCACCAAGTAAAATACACCCAACATGTCTCATACTTTACTAAGAAAGTGACAGATGAGGGAATTTCAGAAACTTTAGCATTAAACACGCTGGACTTTACTAAACTTTGCGCTGTGAAAAGAACAATTTGTGACCGTCACCACAGTAAAACTGCTTATACTTTTGAACAATAAACTATTCAATTGAAGTTTGTATTGGAATAATAGCGTTGTTACATAATGCGAGGCATTGACTTTACACATTCACAACAGCCACCAACTTTACTACTCAATCAGTTACTGGGTTGAAACGTTTAATGGAGAAACCATTTTATTTAATGTATTTTGTTTTATTTTAATGTATTTTGTGACCATTTCAAGTGTTACAANGTAGCTGTAACACATAATTTTAGAACTTATTTCCTTGCTAGACTTAGAGAAAGTAATTTGTTTGCGGTGATTTCGAAAAATTACAAAGCAATGGCATTAACGCTTTGGGCCCTAGAGAAAAACAAGATAATCGCAAATCAGTAGCAATATTTATAATTTTAAAGCAACAAATAAATGAAATCCTGTTTCTTATTTTAAAATTTAATATTTATTGCTCCTTCATTGCTTATGGGCCTTGGTGTTGCGCATCGGCTTCACCTCTCTCGTGAGGCCTGTTAACGCTGTCCGAGTTTGTTGTTTGTAACACGTCATCAGATTACATTAATCAACACTTTGAACACCATTAGGTGTTTTACTTAATCTCTTGCATCATTTTTTCAGAAAGAGAATATATTTGTTACTCGTATTTCAAATTTTAACACCCAATATGATTTTTTCTCACCTGTAACGATTTTCTCACAAATGTATCTCGCGCTGTGTCTTGCGCATGGTACGTCATACCATCGATAAGATGTTAATTGTACGGGAAATTTATAAAAACCAATTGTTATGCAATTATCATTCCCTTGGAGATTATTAGGTTGTCTATTATCCCAAACACTCGTTGGAACAGAAACATCAGTTCCATCATTCCACTGAAACTTTGTTGTGTTTCCGACTCTTCTTGCACCGATGTAAAACGAGAAAGGCTTATCTAAATAGTCAAGACCAGCTTAGTTTAGTATTTGTTAAAATAATTTATGCAAACACTTTACATAACGAGAAATAGTCAGCTGATAATAGGAATGTATAATTCAAATACAAACAAAAGTAACGTCTCTATTTTGGTAAAATATAAAAGTGCTAACCTTTACCACGTAAGTGTAAAAATATCACATTGTGGCCATTACGATTTGTTTGACGTCGTTATTAGTAAATTACGTTCATTATATGAAAGGCAACAAAACACTACCTCACACAGACTGGGCATCTGTTGCACGCTGAAAGCATCGCGTTCGTTTTGATGTTCATTGTGTTGGCCCGTTGATGAATTTTCCATTACTTAAGAAATAGTCTTTTTCTGTAGTCAGGCTCCCGGGCCACAACAGACGCAGCTATGAAATCAATACGGTGGCCTTGCAATTGAAAAGGGCCAACTTCTTTGTGTCGTTGTTGGCAACATCCCGTTTATGTTCTTTACTTTGGGTGTTAAGTGACCTTCCAGTCTTCAGGATATATATTAACGGACACTCGGCGCTGGGAGTAGAACATACAACACCTCGTTGTTAAAAGGTATTGATGGGATCTTTCGGATGACTCAGTAGCTTGCGGAGAGTATTGGCAGGTTGGACGCCAAACGCTATGCCAAAGTCACGCAACATAAAATATCCGACATTTTCGGTATGTATGGAAGTGTCACAAAACCCTCTGTTTTTAGATGGGTCACCTCAGGTAAGCCGTGTGTGACATGAAATTATTTTTCTTTATTCTTGTTCCTTTCAAATACGCATTACACAAGCTTATCCTCCATTGACGTCATGCAACTATACCTTAACTAAATATAAAGAGCACATATGTTTTTTTACTCATATATTGTTTTATTTCTATGTAATTTATGACACGTTGTAACATTTATTGATAAAAATAACAAAAACAAACAGACAAAGCGAAGTGATAAAGTAACCCTTCAACGCGGGTATAAAGCTAGCTAGGCCCTTGACCGATAGTAAGATAAGCGGTCCTGGGACTGCGACTTTAAACCGCGGGAAACGAAGGTTCGCAAGCCCGTTGATCTTTTGAAAAATACCTGTTAAATTTGTCCCATTTAACATATATTATTTGCTTCAATCTGTTTTTATAGAGATTGCCGCCCAATTCTTAAGTGCAAGAATTAATGCTCAGGTTTTGCGAAGTGTTTGCAAAAAACAGGTAGTTTCAAAAGATCAACGGGCTTGCAAACCTTCGTTTCCCGCCGTTTAAAGTCGCAGTCCCAGGGCCGCTTATCTTACTATCGGTCAAAGGCCTAGCTAGCTTTAACGAGGGACGTTTGTAAAAACAAAATTATGCATAAAAACATATACATATTTCAGAATAGATTCATAAAAATATCCACCTGGTTCTTACACAAAATGGTTCTTAAGTTTGTAGGATATATTCTAGTTTTCGAGAATACATAAGTAAATATTTACATTTGTATACTTAATTTCTTTTCACCCGAAACAATTTGATTGCTCATAAAGTGTTTAGCTTTGACTACTTAAAACCAAGGGTGTGCAACCTTTGCCACTGTGGACCAAATACAAATACCACAACTAGATCGCGGGACGAACCTTTAAAATCACGAGGTGATTTACGTTGTTGCATACCAAATATATGCCTATGTTAAGTTAACAGCTAAGCATTTCAACCGAATTATTGTTATTGTTAAGAAAAATAGCACTGGACGCATAATATGCTAAAAGAGAAAGTGGCACTAGGCTCATGATAAAATATATAATAATTGGACTTGTTTGCCAGTACATTTAAGATCCAAGCGTATCTGCGGGTCGCACAACCTTTAATCAATATGAAGCATTTGGAAAGCGGGCCGCAGGTTGCACACCCCTGACTTGGTTGACCCCCAGAAAAGCGTTTTTCACCTATCCAACAAGGAACTCAACTTAATTTGTGATTACGTTTCATTGTCATGTTGATGTTTTATCACCAAGTAAAATACACCCAACATGTCTCATACTTTACTAAGAAAGTGACAGATGAGGGAATTTCAGAAACTTTAGCATTAAACACGCTGGACTTAACATAATGCGAGGCATTGACTTTACACATTCACAACAGCCACCAACTTTACTACTCAATCAGTTACTGGGTTGAAACGTTTAATGGAGAAACCATTTTATTTAATGTATTTTGTTTTATTTTAATGTATTTTGTGACCATTTCAAGTGTTACAAGTAATAATACAAATTCGATAATACAAACAGCTGTGAAACAAAGCCAGGTTTTTAATCAATTATAGGCGATTGAACTGCTTTCAACAGCGGGAAACAAACGCCTGCAGGCCCGCTAAGAATACAATGCAACGGTCGATGTCGATTGATTAATAAACAAGAATGTTTAAAACACGGCAATTTGTACAGAAACAAACTAACCAATAATTTGGTTGCACTTAGTTTAAACATTGTTAAACACGAGCAAAATACTTATTATGGATCAAATGTTATGTATTCAGGACGTCGATCTTGGCTGACGCAATAGGGATTCGCGTCATCAGTTTGTGATTGTGACGTGGTTGGTTGTATGGAGTTGTTGACATAGGTTGGTGGGATGTGTGTTTCAACATTTCGTTGAATTCCATCTAGTTAAAACGAACACAATTTTCAAACAATATGCATTTTGTACCTGGCTAGAAACTCGCTTTTACCGATATAATATGAACATAAACAAACAAAAACGGATGATCAAAACGCACCTTCGAAACACAGATTATAAATACTTATTGAAGACTTAAAATATACAATCAGGACCTTGTGGATGGGTGACGTAATAGGGACTTATGTCACCAGGTTGCTGCTGTGACGTTGGCGGTTGAGAGGAGATAGATTCATCATCTGTTTAACACATTTATTACGTAGTCATTTTTATTGATTTTGAATAATTAACTTTTTTTTGCTTGTAAGAAAGAATGACGAATCAGAAACAATTACGTTAGAAAGTAAACTTATTAAGTCACTTGTTTTCGAAACAAAAAAGTTATTATATTTAGTGTATAAGCAACTTTGGTATGTTTCCTACAAAATTAAAAGGTAAAGAAGCAAGTAACAAAGTTTTGAGTTAACAGAAATCAGAAGTCGGGCTGATTATCGTGTATGTGCTTAGATGGTTAAACATTATTTTACCAGATAAACGAATAATGGCAGCATTATTCTCTATTACACACAAACATGTTACCTTCTTTTCTTGCGTGACGTAACAAAGACAATGGCGATGCAGATTATGACTAATATGACGCATCCGCCTATTGCTGAAGCAATAATGGCTGTGTTGATGTTTGCTGGAACTGCGAAATCAGAAACAAAAACTCATGTACTCCATCGTCCATTTAACTAGCACTTAATTTTGATTTCGTCTTGCCAACATGAGATTAATTCTCCTTTAAATCAAAAATATTTAGATTATTTATTTTCAGCCCTTGTATTTGTAGTAGATAAAATTTTGGTAGCACATTTACAGTAGTTGATGTTATTATGGTAAAATGGCTGTTATGGTGAAATGTTAAAAACCTGTTGTTGGTGCTGCCGTAGTTAGTGTTGAATTTGTTGCTGTTGATTTGGTGGACGAAAGTATGGTTGTGGCTGTAACATGAAAATTGATTTATTTTGCCCGTTGTTGTAAATTTCAAGTAAAAGGTATTACGAACATTAAATTACAAACGACCCAATCCCGACAATACTGAAATGATATACTAATAAGTATACTGCCATTTATGAGTTTACAGAAACTTTTGTTTGACACCAAAGACCACAAATAGCATGTCCCACCTGTTATATTTCTCTCACAAATGTATCTTGCGTTGTGTGATGTGCACGGTACATCATGCCATCGATACAACACGTAATCAACAGAGCGGTGGGTATAACCCATTGTAACACACTTATCACTTCTATGGTCATTTGGTTGTCCAGGAAACCACACGGATGTTGGTACAGAAACATCGCTTCCATCATTCCATCGAAACTTATGTGTGTTTCCGACACTTTTAGCACCGATGAAAAACGAGAAGGGCTTGTCTAAAGCAGACAGTCGCATAGTTCACAACAGAGTGTCTTCCAAATATTAAGTCATTGACAAGAACTAGTATTGGCATTTTGTGACGATGGAAGTCTAGTTGCGTAGAATTATTATTTTGCAAAATTTAAAATGCAAAATTTGTGGTTAAAACATAACAAAACTGGATGATGAATGACTTCAAGTATTCAAAGGTTTTGTTGTTTTTAACGTTAGCTAGATTAGCTTGCAATGCAGAACAATTTCCCTCTGCTTCAGCATATGATTTGACTGGAGTCATTTCGATGGAATATTGAAATTCATTGAAGTTGTGCCAAGTTCGTCCTTCCGCAGAAACAGATGAACAGAAAATAAACACGAAAACTAACAACTTCATCTCTGTTTTAGAGCTAATGTCTTTTTTAACTCTTATAGTTTGTTTACTCCTTGTTAACAATTTGAATCTCGTACTTGGAAACCACTTTCGTGACGGTTTGAAAAACCAGAAACTGAATAAATTAAACATATATAGCCGACAAGCTCAAAAGTTAATCATTTACGACAAAATTTGTTTTCTGTTAAAGCTTTTATTTTGACTGTAATAAACTAAAATAAGTTATTCTACAATTGTAGTGTTGTAAAATACTTTTTGCTGCATTTTTGTTCTTAGTTTGGCCTGACTAACTACCTTATAGTGCTGGCGGAGTTCCTGATGCTGAAAAACTATTGTCAAGAATTTCAATGAGATGACGTCATGGTACTTTTGCTTAGTGTCATCACGTGAAGAGAAAATAATGGCTTGCTGAATTTCCTGTTTTTCTGATGCAGAATTAACCGAGGCCATCTTTAATGACACATAATCTATTTCTGTTTGCGTAGTGCCAAGAATATATGATTTAATGCAATGTCGAGCTCATTAGGCTCCATAAATCGTTTCCATGGTTTCTGGAACAGATAAAAGCTGATAACTTATAACGTAACATTTAAACAGCAATTTTAAATGCAAACTGAAAATATAAATGTAATTCGAGAAATATTTGAAGGTGAACGTTTTGGCAATGCTGATTCAATACGGTGATACACGTTTGAAAAAAAATATTCGAAACAACATTTTTCAGTTTTTCAGATTTTAAAACAATTTCGGTTGAAAAAAATCACAGAGATTTCGAGCATCTATGTTACCCATAAGATCAAGCATGAATGTTATTTTGCTCTTTAATGCAAAAGGTATAAAAACATACACTTTGGTAAATTAACACAACCTACACGGTACAGTCATTTCAGAAAAGGTTTCAACAGTATGTGTCGTAAGATTACAACCTTTTGGATAGAACATGAAGAAGTGAAATGGCGACAAAATACTGAATCATGGTCGATTACTGATGGTCACGTCGTAATTCATCGTAGGCTGAATCCGGGTTAGGGTCGTTTCTATTATCATAGATATTAGTTGAATTGCTGCTGCTTGCAGGTTGATCGTGGATTTCCACATGTTGAGATAGTTGCAAAGTATCGACACTGGCTTCATCCAATTGATTGTGATCGTATTTTCGAACATGTGATTGTTGTCCATTGTCGTGGACCTTTGTTGTTTGGGCCGACTTTCTGACCCGAGCATAGACATCGCTGCTTTCCGCTTCTGGTTGTGCAACTTCGTCAGCACCGATGTTTCTGTGACGTGACTCCTGGATTTCGTCATAATGGTTGACGTCATCGTTTAGTTGATAGGTTGGCGGATTTTCAGTTTGAGGAATGTTGTATGTTTCTTCGGGTTCGAATTTGTCGGCTGCACATTAAATAATAAATTGTTTCATTGAAAGTTTTTGCGTGTGTATACTAAACAAGAACTTTCAAAAAGTAAGGATAAAACGTGTCAAAAGGAAAATAAAAATACAGGAGTATACACATTAAAAGAAACATTGTAATTAGATTTAATTGTTTTCCACATACAGGCAAATTACAATGTATTAGTAACTATGGCACTTTTCCTACCTCCTGCGTTGTATTCACTCACTACTGCTTCGTTCACCGGTTTGTTTCTCCTGCGAAAATTAAAGGTAAATTACTTCCTGAATGATGGAAAAACACAAAGATGCAAGAGCTCAAGTGGTTAGGTCTGAGTCGAAAAGTCTGGCCCAACAAGTTGAAAAAAACGTTTAACTTAACAACAGGTTAATTTTCTTATCGCTAAAACAAAATACGCAACTTTATCTTCCATGGCAAAGAAACGTTCCGCAGTTACCTTCTTTTCAAGTATGTCGAAACAACAACAATGGCGATGCAGATTATGACTAATATAATGCATCCGCCTATTGCTGAAGCAATGGTTGCTGTGTTGTTTTTGGCTGAAGCTGCGAATTTAGAAAAAAATGTGTTAGAAATGGTTGAGATTGTCACATAATGTTTGTATTATTTTGTTCCGTCATAGGTTTCAAACATGGAATTTGTAACTACAGAAAAGTGCTTCCGTCAAACTTTTTTTTAACCCCATTCTTACTTGTTATGATTTTTTCACAAATGTATCTCGCTTTGTGTTGTGTACACGGCACATCCCACCATAGATATGACGTTTGAAAATACGTATCTCCCATTGTGACGCATTTATCATCTCTGTGATTTGGTTGCCCATCTTCCCACATAGTTGTTGAAACAGAGACATTGCTTTCATCATTCCACTGAAATGCATCTGTGTTATCGATTTGTTTTGCTCCAATGTAAAACGAGTAGGGCTCATCTAAAACAAATAGTCAGTTCACAATCTGCATTGCAGGAGCACAAACACCTGAAAGGTAATATTAAGAATGCAAAATGTACGGTTACGCGGAAACTGGTCGTAGATTTAATCGTACGTTAACGTTGTTATTATTGATGGATTGAAATGGAAAAATGATCATACATTTTTAGGTGTCAAATCGGATTAAAACTTAAACTTTTACACCGTGGTAAAATGCAATAATGGTGAAAAATTACCTGTCAGGTTGATATATGACTTTAGAAACTCAAAGATGGCCGTGGTTTTAATCTTAGCTACTTCAGCTTCCAACGCAGAACATCCCATCTTTGCTTCAGCATATGAAGAGACTGGAGTCATTTTAATGAAATATTGAAATCCATTTAAATTATGCCAAGTTCGTCCCTCAACTGATACGAATGAATACAAAATAAACAACAATACCAACAACGACATGTTTTGTTCTGCAAAGAGGAGTTAATTTGGTTGTTTTACTAGTTTTAAATATCTATAAATTTAGGAATATTTAATGCAGAAAACTGGGTATTCTGGAAGATTTGTTTCATAATACCAAATCCAGTTCTACACTGTATTTCCTTTTGCGGTAGTCACAGACAAAACGTTTTACCGATATAAACGGCAAAAGTGAAATCGAATCTAAATGGACTTCCCTATATCTGTTACGAACTAAAACGGTTCAGTAAGTTTTTTGTAACACTAACAACGCTATGTTTTGTTCTGCAAGTTTTTCAACAATCGCAACCTTCTTGTAATTTAACGCTACGTCGGTATCTAAATCAACTGCTCAACGTTACTAAGTATGGTGTTTGCAATGTAGTTTATTATTATTCATATTCTAGAACGTATCAATGTATTATTGAGCGACAAACTGAATCCATGCATGCTACCTAAAGTTCACCTGTGCAAGACACCTTCCACAAACTCTGCACGATTAAGAATATAAAGGATCAATCAACGCATACGCGGAAACTCTATGGAGATGACGCCATACGAATTTCCTTGTCCCGTATGACAGGATTAATTGCTTCACTGTGAAAGTAAAACCAAGTTTACTGCCTTATGCGTTTTGGTAAAAAATCAGTTATAGCTTCAAACTTCTACAAAAACTACATCGGTAACAAAATTTATTTTTGACTTGCGATTAGAGAACTAATAAATGCGTATGTGTATTTAGCGGAGCTAAGTTGTTTGATTCCCAGAAACATCAAAG
>QLIY01002926.1:0-10931 GCA_003260075.1 Phallusia mammillata | reverse complement strand
GGTGTCCAACAATTATTTGGGAAATTCCCTAGTGCAATACTGACGTTACACAATATGATTTGGGTATTCCCCTTTCTAAAAAACGTCATAAGTTTGACGTCACTCACGCACCAAAAAAGCTGCGGTCGCAAGGTATCATTTTGTAAATACGCAGTGCTCAATGCATAACAGAAATTTGGGGTTGGGAAAAACTGTTTTACTATCATGGACGCACAGAGCTTGTGATGTTGCATTGTTTATAACGACGCATTAAGCGGCAGTGTGCTTTGTCCAGAACTGCAAGCAGGTTCAAACCCGAAAGTACAAGACCTCAACCTAACGCGCAACTTTGGCATGTCGCAAATCGAACAGCATCTGTTATTAGAAATCGTTAAAATTTCCATTTACGTCTCTACTCTCTTGCTTACTCAACAAAACGGTGGTTGCAAGATAAACGTGACGGTCGGGTAATCAAAATACAAGACGTGCTTTAAAAATAACCTTTAAAGAAGTAGTTCTCAAACTGTGCGTCGCGACGCCCAGGTGCGTCGTTTCAACTTTTCCAGAGGCGTCGCAACAAAAAAAGTTTGAGAACCACTGCTTTAAAGGACTGAACGCCTTTTTGAAACGATGGTTAACCTTTTAAGTTGCGCACCGTTACGAATGCAATTAAGTTGGTTACTATGCAAGGCATAAAAAATGCCAAGCATTGGCAAGTTGCCAATTACGTGTACCTTAACAACATGGTTCGATTTACATCGAATATTTGTGACAACAATTGCGTGTTTGGTAGGTCATAAACAATATAGCATCAAACGTTTAAACCAGTTAAGGCGGATTTAACATTGTTTCAATACATTAAATCTAGTGCAGTCAGCACTTCTGAGTCCGTGTGGTGGTTTCAGGGGGTCCGTGGAAGGAAAACATTTTTAGTAACATTAACCAACAAAAACATACTTTTGCGTTTCCAAACCGTTTTTACAATCCTGCATATGGGTACAAATTGTTTGTCACAACCATTTGCCAAGAACAATTATTTGTTTGTGATTGTTACCCCCAATGTGACATCATAATACACATTGACAATATACTTTACAGGACAATACTTGTGCGTGCCTGCTATAGTGCAGAAACTTCATTGAGATTAAAGGTCTGTAAAGGTAGTTACAATGTCTAAAAAGCGGAAGTATAATAACGATTACACAGCGCTCAGTTTTACGTTTCCCGGCGACCGCGATGGCACAGAAAATCCACAGTGTTTCCTTTGTGGAAAAGTTCTTGCTGACAGTATCATGAAAACACAATGACGGGCTTTTCCATAAGGAGTGTGTTGCCTTAAAAGCCGCTGCAAGTTATAAGGAATCTGCTTCACGTCTGCTAGCAGATAAAACGACGAAGACCCTACAGCAGTGGTTCTCAATCTTTTACGGATCGCGTACCACCTGACAACTTTTTTTTATTGCTGTGTACCACCCAAACCCTGTTTGAATAGATAAACCAAGAAATAGGTCCATTTTCCTAACCTGGTTAGCATATTTAACAATTTCAAAAGAATGTTCAAACCACGAGTTTCACCAAAAAAATCACAAAAACCTACTCGCGTACCACTTGAAAAGTTCTGACGTACCACTAGTGGTACGCGTACCACAGTTTGAGAACCACTGTCCTAGGAGGATGCCGCAACGTCACAAGCACAAAGTTGAAGAGATCATCGACGAAATGCGCAAACAAGGTTTAGTCCGTCCGTCAATGTCTCCCTGGTCCAGTTCGATTATCCTTGTGAAGAAAAAGTCAGGTGACTTAAGATTTTGTCGTTGTCGCAAACATGACAATGGAAGCGCTTGAGGAAAAAGCCTTGTCAACATTTGCCAACCCACCAAGATTCTGGCGGCGATATGTTGACGACATTTTTCGTGTCATTGCCAAGAACAACGTTGAGGCAGTTTTACGGCATCTCAACGAGGCGCAACCAGGCATTCGGTTTACCGTGGAACTCCAATCGGTAAACTGTCTTCCATTTTTAGATGTTCAAGTCACAAGAACCGATGACGGTGTCTTGTACTCCAGGCCAACGTCAGTCATGCGTTATATGCTTTTTGGAAAATATTCTGACCAATGCGTAACAAACACTACTGATTTGAATCGCGTTTATTGTCTCACAATCAGCTAATTGTTTGCATTCATTACAATTGTGAAACGGCTTAGAGCTAGACCACGTTTTTGCAACGAGCAGTTAGAATTTTATGCAGCAGTATGTCTAAACGAATGAAGTTGTCGCAAAAACAAATTTCAATCGAAAGTTTTTTGTTAAATCCAAACCCAGTGATCAAACAACCGATCCAATTGTGACAACTATAACACTACTGTTAGCTCAAACCCGCTTCAACATCAACGTTATGTACAAAAAATGATGCAGGTAGATCGTACCAAAAAGCTTGGGAAGAAGAATTTCACTGGCTTGAATGTGACAGCTTGATGCTGCGTTTTGCTCTATTTGTAAATGGGCGACAGAAAATGGTTGCATAAGCATTAAAGCAAAACGTTTTAATAATTCTCGTGGCGGTTCTGTGTGGTCCTCAATCGGATTTTGTAATTGGAGGAAAGGTGTGGTGTCGATCAGAAAACACAATGACGGGCTTTTCCATAAGGAGTGAAGGAGTGTGTTGCCTTAAAAGCCGCTGCAAGTCATAAGGAATCTGCTTCACGTCTGCTAGCAGATAAAACGACGAAGACCCTACAGCATTGGTTCCCAACCTGGGGTTCGCGGACCCCCAAGGGGTCCGTGTGGTGGTTTCAGGGGGTCCGTGGAAGGAAAACATTTTTAGTAACATTAACCAACAAAAACATACTTTTGCGTTTCCAAACCGTTTTTACAATCCTGCATATGGGTACAAATTGTTTGTCACAACCATTTGCCAAGAACAATTATTTGTTTGTGATTGTTACCCCCAATGTGACATCATAATACACATTGACAATATACTTTACAGGACAATACTTGTGCGTGCCTGCTATAGTGCAGAAACTTCATTGAGATTAAAGGTCTGTAAAGGTAGTTACAATGTCTAAAAAGCGGAAGTATAATAACGATTACACAGCGCTCAGTTTTACGTTTCCCGGCGACCGCGATGGCACAGAAAATCCACAGTGTTTCCTTTGTGGAAAAGTTCTTGCTGACAGTATCATGAAAACACAATGACGGGCTTTTCCATAAGGAGTGTGTTGCCTTAAAAGCCGCTGCAAGTTATAAGGAATCTGCTTCACGTCTGCTAGCAGATAAAACGACGAAGACCCTACAGCAGTGGTTCTCAATCTTTTACGGATCGCGTACCACCTGACAACTTTTTTTTATTGCTGTGTACCACCCAAACCCTGTTTGAATAGATAAACCAAGAAATAGGTCCATTTTCCTAACCTGGTTAGCATATTTAACAATTTCAAAAGAATGTTCAAACCACGAGTTTCACCAAAAAAATCACAAAAACCTACTCGCGTACCACTTGAAAAGTTCTGACGTACCACTAGTGGTACGCGTACCACAGTTTGAGAACCACTGCCCTACAGCATTGGTTCCCAACCTGGAGTTCGCGAACCCCCAAGGGGTCCGTGAGCATATTTCCAAAATGTTTCCGACTTCGAACCACAGGGCTATTTATGCGAATCACAAAGGCGGGTTTTCCCGGGTCACGTGACTTTCTAACCAATCAGCCTAGTCGACTCATTGAACCTGTTGTGGTTCCGCTTCGTGTATTTTCCTTTAGGCATAAATCGCGTACGCGCATTCCACAGTCACGTGATTCATTAATTGTACCGCATTCATTACTGTTTTGCCTGTGGTGATTACTATTCGTGTGTGCTATGTAAATTGCCAATTATCCAAGCTATAAATGCTTGTTTCATTTATTCGTTATTCATTCTATTTTACTCTTCGAGCGAACAATACAAAGAAATACAACAGAACCAATCAGACGGCAGTTTGCGTAGTAACCAGTCAATCTGCCTTGAGTTATAATATTTGAAAGTTAAGGTTGTGCGTGGTTTTATAATTGTATTACTAAAATATAAGCATTTTAAAAGCCATTTTTAATAATTAATTATGAGCTTTTTTGTAAACCCCCCCCCCCTCCTGCATATGGGTACAAATTGTTTGTCACAACCATTTGCCAAGAACAATTGTTTGTTTGTGATTGTTACCCCCAATGTGACATCATAATACACATTGACAATATACTTTACAGGATAATACTTGTGCNGACCTTACAATCAGCAAAATAATGGGACGAGTGGCTTGAGTCTTTTTGTGTAGTTTCTATTACTAGCTGGAATGTATACAAAACATTTCTAAACCCTAAAATATTTTGGGGAAACCTTTGAAGTTTTGCCAACATGAAGCTGGTGTATCAAATTCAACACTTTGTGTCCTGTGTCTATGGATGTTAAGATCAAACTTTACACCAAGTCAACTAAACATCACATAAGTTGGTTTCTACTCATCCATGTATAGTAAGTGTGGCAGTTAACCACAATCAGTTGCTTAAAGCTGCCGGAAACCTTGGTTAGCTAAAGTTCAGTGAATGTATACAAAAAAGATTTTCTTCATGTAGGTAATGCCTCACTTACAGCCCTGTTATGTGGTAGTCCAATTGGGGATGTATCAGGGATCAGCACCTCAGAACAAGGGCGTCCGCAGGTTTTCGCTTAGGGGGTGTCAAGGTGGGTTCACTCTGCCCTTTCGGCCGGATGCAAAAATTTTTTGAAAATTTGACCATTACACCATCCAGACAATTTATCATTTTTAATTTCACCGAAAATCACAGGGAGCTGGAGAATTTAGCGCAGCACGAATCGAATGCAAAGGGACGGCAGACCGCACACCAGCTGCGGACCGCTTCTGGAACCGCTTCTTTTGTAGTAACGCTATATATCATCGCCAAGTATTCATCAATTTTGGAGCCTGTCACCCAAGCCCTTCAGGCAGTCCAACTGAACATGTTAGGTGTCAAGAAGCACATTGACAAACTCGTATCAATGTTTTGTGATCATCGGCAAAATGCAGAAACACTTTTTGAAAAAAACATTTATACAGCGGCATTGAAGTCAGCCGAAGAAATCGGTGTCACCATATCTGTCCCACGGCAATGTGTCCGTCAAGTATTCAGAGCAAATACTGGTGGCACCAGTGAGGAATACTATCGCCGCTCCATTTACGTTCCTTACATGGACTCTTTAATCCAGTCTCTGACAAGCCGCTTCTCAGAGACGAACATGCCGGCATTCATGTTATACCGACTGCATCCAGCGCAGATGGAGAAAATTGACCGCACAGACTACAAAACTATACACCAATCCTACAACTTTGACAATTTTCAGCAGGACGCCATGTCGTGGTATGACATAAACATAAAAGGATAATTTCCTCAGTCCGAAGACCAGGAAGAATTGGAATTTGTGGACTTGGTGAAAAATATGGAACTTTTTCCAGCTGTACGTCAAGCGATCATAACATTACTGACCCTCCCCCGCCACTACTTGTACGGTAGAAAGATCATTCAGCACAATGAGTCGGGTCAAAACATGGCTCAGATCAACCATGTCTGACGACAGGCTATCCGGGCTGTGTATAATGAGTGTCCACAGAAGCTGAATAAACTCGGACAACAATTCGTTCATCCAAAAAGTTATCGAAAAATTCGGCAAAGACCCACGTCGACTTAACTTTTTATTCAAGAACTGATTAACTAAACTGGTAGCTGATTGTTCTTTTCTGTGTGATTTAATGTTACGAACAGCTTCATTGAATTCACGAAATACGAGATGATTTTATCTGAAACTGTGAATTATCCTTCTTCAGATTCATGTGAGATAAAGCCAGTGCCCGCACTAGTAATGTGGTTCTGAGAGTACATGAGTTCAAGTTGTCGAATTTTGCGATTACGGGTAGCTCGTAGGTATCTTCGTAAATTAATAGAGGAAGTGGGATACTCCCGAAGAAGGGTGATGATCACAATCGGAGAGCTTGACCAACCAGTCATCACTCGTATCACCTTCACCCCTCCCCCCTTTCAGAAAATTGCCTATTTTTGCATGTTCCCGCTTTTCATTTTTCATCCAACAATTTTCTAGGGGGGGTCAACTGACCCCATTTGCCCCTATGTGCGGACGCCCTTGCCTCAGAAGCAAATGTATGCAGGCGTTGCATTGGGTCAGTAGCAGGCACCGTCTGTGGAATTCTTTAGTGATTTGGCCACTACACATCTACACAAGATCATGGTGGTTGTTCAAATGCCATGGAAATCAATCCAACCAGTTCATTGTCTGATAGCATTGCTGGACCATCACATAAACCAGTAACTGAATGTCCAGACTACACTGCAGAGAACTTTTCTTAAATTTAATAGTGTTCTGAGTTTATAAAGACCAAGCACTCTAGTGACTTTAATTAAAAGGAAACTAAAAAAGCATTAGAAAGGTTTAAGAACTCTATCTCTTCTGCTCATTTCGTTGCACAAATAAGATCAGCACTTCATTCATTTGGAAGAAACTCAATTGGCAGCCGCAATGCTGGGAGCAAAATACATTGTTTTTTTTGGTACTGACATTAAAATGATATATTTTCTTGGTATGGTTGGTACAAAAATGCACTTCCTTTTGTGTTTTACTTTTTTCCTGCAGCTTTTCCATGCATTTTTGTATAAATTGTTAAATGGTCTTGGATAAAATGTTACTGCTGGTAGGTATCATATTGCTTAATTTGGTTTGTAGATTGGGGCAATTGGCTTTTGAATAATTTATTGGATTGTAGGTTGGGCTATTTGCTATTCCAGAACCTGCATGGATGCATACTCATATTGCTGTTTAACAATTATAATTTCCTTTTTCATGCTCCAAAGTGATTACCTATAGCTTAGTGTGCCTTAAGCCACCAGAGCTCTGGCCTGTATGTGTGGAATCAAGGAAGAGCAGTTGCGCTGCCAAAACAAATAAAACCTTGAGAAGGGATGTACTACAGGAAAGGGCAGGGCAGATCGGAGACATCAAGCACTCCAAGTTAAAAGTCATTTGCTTGACATTTAGCTATAACTAAAGTTATTGTACTAGTAAACATATTGACTATCATGGAGAATGTGATACCAATAGATTGTCATTGGATCTACTTTATAGAACTGTGTTGACTGATTATTTTTAACTGTGGTAACTGCATGCATAATAAACAAAAGGTACAACTGCTTTGTTCCATATAAAGAGTTGCAAATAAATAAACTGATGTAAACCATGAAGGAAAATAAATAGCCTGTGTAGCAAGGTCAAGACAAACTAATTTAACTTGCTGACAAATAAGACTGGTCCTATAGAGTGCTGTCAATAGCCAAGCTTGCTAACCGTAATTTAGAGCATTGAAAGTAAAAAGGTGTTTTGTTACATGAGATTGTAAATAAATAAAAAAACTGGTGTATACAAGAAAAGATAAAATAACTGAGGAAAAGCTGCTCACATGAGGTGAGATAAGGAAAATAAATTTCTGACACTGCTACACAGCTGTTTATATTCTGTACACCTTTTTTGGGGACTATTATCATTTCAATGTCACAAGAAAAACAACAAATATGCTAGCACAAGTAAAGCTTCTCATAATTTACTTTATACTGTAGTAGTTTTTTTCTGCATTGGCTCTCAAGCACACAAACTTGCTATTCACGATCACTTCTGTTTTATTGTAAACTTACGACAAAATTCCACATGCACAATAAAAATAACATATACATTGATGGCACAGAACAACATTCATAACTGAAAATACTGGGAGTTGTTTGGAACAACTATGCAAATGGTGTGCCTAGTGTACACTTATGTCATAAATAAACCATTCATCTCTGTAGGTTAGGAACAGTTTGTTGATCCCAAGGTATGGCATGCATAATGTGTTAAATTGCGTTGATCATAGGTGCTTGCACTACAGACAATGATGCATAATACACTGTTTTTATGCCATGCAAACTTGCCTACATGCAGTGCTCATAATATACAAAGTACAATTTTGACATTGGTTGTTGATTGAAGGGGATGCGTTGCTATCCTAAACAAACACATACCAATAATAATAGAAAATATTTTGCACAAAAGCTATTTCAGACTTAATAAAAAGTATGAGTGTATAATTTACCATTTATGAAGCATATATTGCACAAAAGTGATTTTACACTCAATAAAAATTATGTGTGTATAATTTACTGCTATACATAACCTAATAAACATTACCTTCAGTTCAAACATCCAAAATGCATCAGTCTTCACCATGTTCTGACTTGTAAAAACGTTGTTTTTTTTATTCAAAACTGACATAAAACTTGCAACGTCGACAATACTGAAGTCAAAATAACCGCTTAGCAACCTAGACGTGACGTAACGGCAACCCGCAGATTTCCGCTGCTGTGATTGGCTGAAAAAGCCCTGTGGTTCGAATTCGGAAACATTTTAGAAATATGCGGTCCGTGAGGTGGTTTCAGGGGGTCCGTGGAAGGAAAACATTTTTAGTAACATTAACCAACAAAAACATACTTTTGCGTTTCAAAACCGTTTTTACAATCCTGCATATGGGTACAAATTGTTTGTCACAACCATTTGCCAAGAACAGTTGTTTGTTTGTGATTGTTACCCCCAATGTGACATCATAATAAACATTGACAATATACTTTACAGGATAATACTTGTGCCTGCTATCCCCCCCCCCGCTGTGATTGGCTGAAAAAGCCCTGTGGTTCGAATTCGGAAACATTTTAGAAATATGCGGTCCGTGANTCCGTGTGGTGGTTTCAGGGGGTCCGTGGAAGGAAAACATTTTTAGTAACATTAACCAACAAAAACATACTTTTGCGTTTCCAAACCGTTTTTACAATCCTGCATATGGGTACAAATTGTTTGTCACAACCATTTGCCAAGAACAGTTATTTGTTTGTGATTGTTACCCCCAATGTGACATCATAATAAACATTGACAATATACTTTACAGGACAATACTTGTGCCTGCTATAGTGCAGAAACTTCATTGAGATTAAAGGACTGTAAAGGTAGTTACAATGTCTAAAAAGCGGAAGTATAATAACGATTACACAGCACTCGGTTTTACGTTTTCCGTCGACCGCGAAGGGACAGAAAAGCCACAGAGTTTCCTTTGTGGAAAAGTTCTTGCTAACAGTAGCATGAAACCTGCTAAATTAAAAGATCATTTCAATACCTGTCACACCAGCTGTTCTTCATACAGTTCTAATTTACTTAACAGCAAAAAGGCTCGGTTCGAAAAGCGTGGAACTTTGGAAAAGCATGGCTTTGGTAAAGCAGAAAAACCTTTGGTCGAAGCATCGGAAAGAAGCTTATCACATAGCAAAAAAAGCCACATACGATTGCAGAAACGTTAATAAAACCTTGTGTTCTGGAAATCGTCAAGCTGGTCTGTGGTTTAGAACTGAAGAAAAAAGTTGAAGATATACCGATGTCAAATAACGGATATTTCGGAAAATATACTCAAACAAGTTATGAAAGAGTTAGGTGCCTCCCATCTTGCGTTTAGCATGCAACTTGATGAAAGTACGGATGTACCGCAGTGCAGCCAGACAGCTCTTGTTTTTTGTACGTTACGTTCATAATGACAGATTCAAAGAAGAATTTTTATTTTGTGAACCTCTGCTGCAAACGACAAAGTGGATTGACGTATTTAGAAAAATTGACGTGTTTTTTACACACATTAACTTCAGGTGGAAAGAAAAACTCGGGTCAATTTGCACAGATGGGAGCACCAGCTATGCTCGGGAACAAATCTGGGTTTGCCACATTGGTAAAAAACGAGATTCCTCATGTTGTCACTCACTGCATTTTGCACAGACATACATGCCTTAGCTGCAAAAAGCCTACCAGCACACCTGAAGGAGATTTTGTCTGCATGTGTAAAAGTCGTTAACTTTATCAGAGGCCGAGCTGTAAACCATCGTGCTTTTAAAACTTTGAGTCAAGAAATGGGATCAGACTACCAAGTGCTTTTGTATCACACAGAGGTGCGCTGGCTCTCCAAAGGCGAAGCTTTGAAGCGATTGCAGCGTCGAAACACGAAGTTTCAGTTTTTCTCAAAGACAAGCATAATCCTCTCTTGGAAAAGATTGAAAGCGAAAGCTTTGCATATGGCATGGCCTACTTGGTCGACATTTTTGGTAGTATTAACGCTGTGAGCCGTGCTATTCAAGGACCAAGTGTGACAATATTTGACGCAACAGAAAAACGCTCTTTGGAAGCGTAGGCTGGAATTGGTAATTATCCCAACTTTCCGACACTGGCTGAGGTTGTACAGCAGACAAATGAGGACTTTGCAGTTTTTATTGGAATGAGAAAGGAATTTTGCACGCACTTGGAACCATCATCATTTCGCCGAAATCCAAAAACAAAATTTTACGCATGACTGCGTGCTGTTTCAGAAACAATTTTATTTTGCACATATTTTTTTCAATTTCAAACGACTTGCTATTACAGACGTTCACCGGATGTATAGGTCCCAAATACAGTTGTGACATCATTAGCGTGATTGTAGCACATAATGGCTGGGTGGAAATCAATGCAAGCTTGCTGCAATGTTCAAAATTTCGAATCAAATAAAAAAACATTCCGCGCATAATATTTTTCTATAAATTGGCACAGAGGTACCTTAGAGCAAGTAGTTTAAAGNTTTCTATAAATTGGCACAGAGGTACCTTAGAGCAAGTAGTTTAAAGGTATAGCGAGATCTTTTTAGTTTCAATCCCTATTTTCCAACGAAATGACTTTAACCGACACCAGTTCACAAACGGCAACCCAAACGATAATGCGTATATGCACAGGATTGTTCAATGTTCAGATTTGATTAAAAATACATTCCGCGAATAATAATTTTCTATAAATTGGCACAGAGGTACCTTAGAGCAAGTAGTTTA
>QLIY01002923.1:0-13358 GCA_003260075.1 Phallusia mammillata | reverse complement strand
TAGCTTGTTCTCCTTTTTCTGTTGATTTTTTTTCTTGTCATTGCCCAAGAATAGTTGTACTTTTTATCTATATTATAGCAAGTACTTACTTTCACAACAACCGTCTTTTGTACTCCAATCCCAATCTGTTTCGTTGGCCTTTTCCTGGCATGTAAAAGTATGGGTTGGACTTCTTGAGTAGGTTGTCATGTCGGGGGAATCGCACACGATTTCACATTTGCTGTCTACGCTAAATTCGTTGTCTGAGCATTTATAAGTACCCCCTTGAACTGGATAAGGTGTTGAACACGGTTCTTTTATTTCTGAAAAACATTTGCATGTTGAATCAAATTGTTTACATTTTTAAATAAATCAGTCTATGATCATTAACGATTTTATAAGAAAGTGCCAAGCTGTTTCACAGGCAAAAACTATCGCCATAAGGTGCATGTAACATACCAGTGCATTGTGGGACGGGGTCGCTCCACATCGAAGTTTGTGCACCGTCTGCTACGCAAGTTGTTGATTTTCTTCCAACCAACTCATACCCTGAAATTTGAGTTTCTCGAATTTAAATTTATTGTTTTAAGTACATTGTATGAAAATTGTCGTATTAAGTGATTACACTCAGCAGAATAATGGCAAAAAGGTTTTGTAAACAAAAAACTCTACCTGGATTGCAGGTAAAGGAACATACACTGCCTCTTTCGTTCATATTTTCATCAAATTTGCACTCACGTCTTCCGTTGACGGGTGTACCTAATGGCCCACATGGGGAAATCCCTGTACAAAACACATTTGGGTTAACATGACAATAAAAAATGTGCCCTTATGCTTTCTTTCTTCCTACATTTCAATTAACTTCTTACAGTCAAAGTATAACAATGATTAAGCTCAATGCTACTCAATTGTATTCATGGTCCATTAGCGTGGTAAGAAATTTATACCTGAATTACAGTCAATTTGTAAGTTGCACTGGTCTTCATTGCAGCAACATCGACAGACTGAACTTGGTGACTTTACGTTGCATTGTGTAGGAAACCATGCAGGTTTAGTGTTCTAAAAAATGAGGTGCTTTGTTTACACGTCTTCATAGTTCAACAGTTCATCTTTTTAATGATATTTTAAAAGAAGGACCAACGATTTTTATTATTTTTTATACGATTATTTGATGAATTGCTACATTAAATTCATATTTGCACGAACCAAAAACAGCAATAAAATAATATTTAGCTGCGATACCTGTAGAAAGTTGTTGCCACAGGCCAAAGTCTGTTTACATCGCTTTGTCACCAAAACTCCGGGTTGAATTCTTCGAACTTCTGTTTGGCAAGCTTGCTGCAAATAAAAATATGGCGATATATTATTATATGTTTTATGATATGTCACTCTTGTTTATGTACCTGGTTAATATTGCATTGCTGGAGATGCCCTTTCTTCAGACAATCAGCATCGCTCCTTGCATTTTCGCACACCCAACATCTCAGTGCTATGCAAAAATAATAATAGTTTCATTTCGGTAAGACGTAGTATAAAATATCATTTCTTTGTTTTGTCTTTAAATACTAAACAACACAATTACGTTACCATCGAAACAGAATCGATAATGTAAACTGTCTTTAAAATTTTAAGAATTATCACACTTTTTGACCAAAATACGGAAAAATTCTCACCATTTCCACTGAGTGCAAAAAGGCACAACACTCCGGCAAGTAAGATAAATTTCATTTTCGTTATTTCGTCGTAGTATGAAACACAACGTTTAGCAAATAGTTATCACGTATACGTCGAATAAAATCTTGAACTGATTTGATCATTGCACACAGCAAACTTTTATAGCCAGCTGAACACGAAAAGCACGTTGTTTTCGAATCGAAACCCAGATAATTGTGGGTCCTTCTCTTCAAAATAGTCCCGTTCGTCGAAATACATCGAAATTTTACCAGCAGCTTTTAATTCGGATCAAGGTCTCACCACGTTACCTATTTCGTAATTGCAAATTAACAATATTGGTGTATATGTATTTATTTTCCTGCAAGAGTTCATATCGTTGACTTTTTTGTGGCTTTCCAACATTTTGTTAACATTCATATGTGATAAGTAATAACAATTTACATTTGACTTTGTGGTAATAGGTTATCGACAGTTTTAAAATCAACTTAAAGTGTTGTAGATCCGCTTCACAAACGAATCCGTACACTTCCTGTTTTCAGCAAGCAACAAATTTTTTGTTTGTTTGTTTTATTGTTTAAGAAATGCAACGGATTTCAAGTTATATCTCAAACTACAGCCTGGTTTTAAAAGCACCCTAATTTGGGGTTGTGATGGCTTATGTTAAAATGAACATTGAAGGAAACGATACAGTGGAGCTGCCTGTGTATTTGTGCAAAAAAGGCATGATCTTACTGTTTTTTTTTTAAATTAAACATAGAACATAGACTCTTAACACGGGATAAGCTGCGTGTGCTAAGGTAAGCTATGAGGTTGCAAATAAGGGCTCGTCTTCTGTCAGTTTTCGTAGGCAAGAGTTATACTGAAATTTTATGACAGCTCAATGGGTACGAGTGAAAAAAGGTTGTGACCATTGGTATGAAATCTAGACTTCAGAATATTATTTGTAAAATACCGATTTTTTGGAAGTCTACGGCAAATGTTTCAATTTAAAAAATAAAGCAAATCCAAGAATCGGTGTGTTCAGAACGAAAATTATTAGCCTAACAGTCCACCCAAAGTATCATTTCTTTTCAGTCCAGAACTCGGATCTGTTTCTCAATTTGCAATCAAAAAAATTTTAAGGCATGTTTTGAAGAACCAATTAAACACCTGGAGGCAAAAACAAAAACCGCTTTGGGCCAGCAATCCTGTTATGACCGCTATAGTCATGTCATAATAGTAGCCGAAAGTACGTTACGCACGCATTGACGTTCGACATCTTAGTGAAAAATTTCCCGAAACTACAAGTTATTGCTTGATACCAATTCGATTTTTTCTATTTTTGCGTGTTTTCGATTTCGTTGTTGCTCGTATTCCTAAAAGAGTAGGTTGAGTTGAGTTGAGTAGGTTTCGGTTGCGTTGATTTAAAAAAAAAATTCAGATTAAAATAAAATTAAAATTAACTTATGTACCGAAACTAAAATTGTAAAAAAAACAATGCAAAGTGTGGGGAACTCTGCTGGTTTGTGAAGGTATGATGTCACAGTCACGCACCAAAAGACCGAAAGACCTTATTTTTGTTTAGTGGACTTTTAACTGAGTAAGGCAAGACCTGAAAGTACATTATGTTTGTCACTGTTTTTGATGTGCCCAAAACATCATGAGGTTGTGGGAAAATATTGAAGTTTAAAATGTTACAATAAAACGCTTAAATCACAAGAATGTTTGGCCTAAAACAAAAATCTCGTACGTAGTTATTTAAGCGGTTACATAGTACAAAAATATGTTTTATTAAAATCGATTAGTTATAGGGGTTTGCTTGTTGTGATTGATACGTCACTGCACACAACTTCCAAAACTTCTGACGTTTTCGTAATTAATTCCGACGACATAAATAGTGCAAAGTTGGTATCACCTCAACGCTCTTACAGTCACACAACCATGTATCATAGAGTCAACATTTTTGAAAATATGTGACTTATGTAAACAGTATACCACATTGGTTAAATGGCAACAAACGTCTTGAAATAAATCTTTCATTTCATTTGAACCAAACCTTATTAGCTGTTTTGAGTTTCAATGATCAGAACCAACACCGCCTCAGGTGAAATACCCACCGAGGTGATTTTCGCACGGTTTTCACAAAACGGTCAACGGATAACTACGCCATGATGTAACTGAAATACTTTAGCACTCAGCTTCTGTGTGATGTTTGCGTGACCAGTATCAAAACTGATTATTGTTAAAGCTGTTTAAGGATAATTTGTAAAGTTCGTCTGCCGTAATGGAAATCAAACATTATATCACGTAAATCCAATCAGGTGACCTTGTTTGTCGCAAATCAGGTTAATTTGAATATTGTCTTGAGATCAGTTTATACGTCGTTTTTGACTGCTTTAGGTCGGGTTCGGGTCGGGACCGGGTTTAGGTTTCTTCCGAATAAAACGGCCCTGATTCGGGCCTGGCTTCATACTCTGTGTCAGTATTTTAAAAAGTATATTTGACTATAGCGCTGCACGCTGCTGCGTACCAAAGTTATTTTAGGAAACAAAGTTTGTTTGTTTTAAATTACACGCAAATGTGGCATGGTTGTCGAAATTTCAATCAGTAGGCTATGTCGGAAAACAGGTTTTCCAAATTTCTGTTTCTGTTTACCGAGTAACAAACAAACCATTTATTGGGCAGTTACGTTTAGAACATTGTCAAAACTGACGAAGACCAAATTATAAGTTAGATGTTTCAACAAATGAGTTAAATGGTAATAGTTATGTCATCTTCGTCGTGACTGAGTTATTATGATTTGCTGCTTTCTAAAGATTAAGGAAAATTTAGGCAGCCTAAATCAAAAAAATAGCTCAACTTAAAATCGATCACAGAAATTGTAATTCATGTAGTTTATTTCCATTTTTAATGCAATGCAAAAAATGTATATCGGTATGTTGTGTGTTTGAAACTGCATAATTGCACTCTACCAAGACCATTTATCACAAAATAGATTCAAGTAGTTATATGTTCGATTGCAATGTAATTTAGATAAAAAATGTACGCAAATACGATAAGAACAGCCGAGTATGAAGTAGCGAGCGAAAACGCAACGCAGATAAGAAAGCAAACGAATGCATTTTCAAAAATAAAATACACGTAGGCCAATGTTACCAAAATTCACATACAGGAAGCTGTTTGGTTTCTGATTAGACATTTATGAAATGTGTGGACAAGAAACTTTTACTTGACTTCAAAGACGTATATTCAAACTACAAGGGCTTCCACAAAGACTTTCGCTCAAAGTTGTCGTAAACTGCTCGTTCAGTGCGAGGAAATCGTCTACCACAAATCTTCGATCGATGGAGCCAGCTATCTTCTCAAGTTGTTCCAAATCTAAATTATCGTTTCGTTGAGTCGGTTTCACTCCTACCGCGTACATCTGAAACATTGTAAATGGTTAAATATTTGACAGTGTCAACCCTATTCTCTATACTGGTCATAGACTTTGAAATGACATAAGACCTAAATGGAACTATTAAAATCGTCTTACTGCTGCAGACTGTAAATATTATCGTGGAAATTAAGCTGATTCAAACGTCTGTGTGCATTTAAACATATCAACAAGATTGCGTGCACAAATGCACAAAATAGCTTTTCCTTACCACAGCGTCGTCGGCTCGTATCTGTTGTGAAATGGCTTCAACGTTGTCTTCTGAAGCCCCATCAGTCACAACAATAACAACGTTTTTTACGTTAGGTCGGTCGCCGCTTTCAGGTTTTAAAAGTATGTCGCGAACATAGTTTAAAGCTCTGCCAATATAAGTTCCTGCAAAAAACGGCATGTTTTACTTTTGCATAAAATTGTTGGTTAGAAACTGACCAAGTTTGGTTTACCAATTGAAAACAAACTCATATGTACTCATTTTTAACATTTGTAACATTCTAACCCACTTTTACCCACCTCCGGCTCTAAATTCAAAGGTCTCAACGGCATGTACAAGTCCTGTTTTGTTTCCAGCAAACTTATTGAAATCAATTGCTGAATTACTATTAGGAAACGATCCGAATTGCAGGACAGAGAAACGAGAAGTGTCGGAGTCAACATCAAACTGTCTGTAAAATTAGAAAAGAATGTTTTAGTTTCAGCTTTAAACTTTTTTCTTAAAACTACTTGCTTCATCACAGACGCCGTGAAGTTAACAATCGACTTCCAGTTTTGACGGCCCACCGAAAGAGAAGAATCCAAAACAAAAATGGCATCCATAAACGCGTGCGGAGGACAAGGCTCTGAAAATAAAAATGTAAAAAATTACTTATCAAACTAAAATCTAAGCGCAGTAAATCTGCAGCCATTTCCGGCAAAATAGTAGGTTTATGTTTTAAGTTTTTTTTATTGATTTGTAGTAGCTTGTTCTCCTTTTTCTGTTGATTTTTTTTCTTGTCATTGCCCAAGAATAGTTGTACTTTTTATCTATATTATAGCAAGTACTTACTTTCACAACAACCGTCTTTTGTACTCCAATCCCAATCTGTTTCGTTGGCCTTTTCCTGGCATGTAAAAGTATGGGTTGGACTTCTTGAGTAGGTTGTCATGTCGGGGGAATCGCACACGATTTCACATTTGCTGTCTACGCTAAATTCGTTGTCTGAGCATTTATAAGTACCCCCTTGAACTGGATAAGGTGTTGAACACGGTTCTTTTATTTCTGAAAAACATTTGCATGTTGAATCAAATTGTTTACATTTTTAAATAAATCAGTCTATGATCATTAACGATTTTATAAGAAAGTGCCAAGCTGTTTCACAGGCAAAAACTATCGCCATAAGGTGCATGTAACATACCAGTGCATTGTGGGACGGGGTCGCTCCACATCGAAGTTTGTGCACCGTCTGCTACGCAAGTTGTTGATTTTCTTCCAACCAACTCATACCCTGAAATTTGAGTTTCTCGAATTTAAATTTATTGTTTTAAGTACATTGTATGAAAATTGTCGTATTAAGTGATTACACTCAGCAGAATAATGGCAAAAAGGTTTTGTAAACAAAAAACTCTACCTGGATTGCAGGTAAAGGAACATACACTGCCTCTTTCGTTCATATTTTCATCAAATTTGCACTCACGTCTTCCGTTGACGGGTGTACCTAATGGCCCACATGGGGAAATCCCTGTACAAAACACATTTGGGTTAACATGACAATAAAAAATGTGCCCTTATGCTTTCTTTCTTTCTACATTTCAATTAACTTCTTACAGTCAAAGTATAACAATGATTGAGCTCAATGCTAATCAATTGTATACATGAAATTAGTGTGGTAAGAAATTTGTACCTGAATTGCAATCAATTTGTAAGTTGCACTGGTCTTCATTGCAGCAACATCGACAGACTGAACTTGGTGACTTTACGTTGCATTGTGTAGGAAACCATGCAGGTTTAGTGTTCTAAAAAATGAGGTGCTTTGTTTACACGTCTTCATAGTTCAACAGTTCATCTTTTTAATGATATTTTAAAAGAAGGACCAACGATTTTTATTATTTTTTATACGATTATTTGATGAATTGCTACATTAAATTCATATTTTCACGAACCAAAAACAGCAATAAAATAATATTTAGCTGCGATACCTGTAGAAAGTTGTTGCCACAGGCCAAAGTCTGTTTACATCGCTTTGTTACCAAAACTCCGGGTTGAATTCTTCGAACTTCTGTTTGGCAAGCTTGCTGCAAATAAAAATATGGCGATATATTATTATATGTTTTATGATATGTCACTCCTGTGCATGTACCTGGTTAAAATCGCATCGTTGGAGATGACCTTTCTTCAGACAATCAGCATCGCTTCTTGCATTTTCGCACACCCAAGGGGGGGGGGTAGGAAACCATGCAGGTTTAGTGTTCTAAAAAATTAGGTGTTTTGCTTACACGTCTTTATAGTTCAACAGTTCATCTTTTTAGGCGATTGTTTAAAAGAAGGACAAACGATTTGACGATTATTTGATGAAACGTTGCGACATTTAATTCATATTTACACGAACCCAACAAGAATAAAATATTATTTAGCTACCACACCTGTAGAAAGTTGTTGCCACAAGCCAAAGTCTGTTTACATCGCTTTGTTACCAAAACTCCGGGTGGGGGGGGGGTGATTGTTTAAAAGAAGGACGAACGATTTTACGATTCTTTGATGAAACGTTGGTACATTTGATGTATATTTACACGAACCAAAAACAACAATAAAATAATATTTAGCTGCGATACCTGTAGAAAGTTGTTTCCACAAGCCAAAGTCTGTTTACATCGCTTTGTTACCAAAACTCCGGGTGGGGGGGGGGGGGGGGTTTGCTTGATGATATGTCACTCCTGTGCATGTACCTGGTTAAAATCGCATTGTTGGAGATGCCCTTTCTTCAGACAATCAGCATCGCTTCTTGCATTTTCGCACACCCAACATCTCAGTGCTATGCAAAAATATTAGTTTTCGGTAATACGTATTTCATTTCGGTAAAACGTGGTATATAAAATGTCATTTATTTGTTATGTCATTAAATAAATAAAAACTCAATTACTTTAACATCGAAACAGAATCGAAAATGTTAACTGTCAAATAAAGGTAGAAAAGCAATCACACTTTTTGACAAAATACGGAAAAGTTCTTACCATTTCCACTGAGAGCAAAAAAGCACAACACTCCGGCAAGTAATATAAATTTCATCTTCGTTATTTCGTCGCAGTGTGAAACACAACGTTTGACAAATTATCATGTAAGTTATACGTCGAATAAAATCATAGAGTGAATTGAACATTGCACACAGCAAACTTTTATAGCCAGCTGAACACGAAAAACAGGTTATTTTCGAATCGAAACCCAGATGATTGCGGGTCCTCATCCAGAATAATTCGCTTAGCCATAATAACAATGAAATTTTACCAGTAGCTTTTAATTCGGATTAAGGTCAGACCGCGTTACGTATTTCTCAAGTGCAAATCAACAATATTGTTGTAGCTTATTTTTATTTATTTCGTTGCAAGCATTCATATTGTAGACTATTTTGGGGCTTTCCAATATTTTGTTAATATTAACAAAAAATATATGTGATAAGTAATAACAGTTTTATCTGACTTTGTGGTAATAGGCTAAACGACAGTCGCGCATGCCAAATCGCAGATATCTAACACGTTTTAAAAACCAACTTATAGTGTAGCAAATCCGCTTCACAAACGAATCCGTACACTTCATATTTTCAGCAAGCAATTAATTTGTTTGTTTGTTTTATTGTTTAAGAAATTCATGTCCCCGGGGGGGGGGGGGGGGGGGGGGGGGGGGGGGGGGGGGGGGGGGGGGGGGGGGGGGGGGGGATATCTCAAACTATAGCCTGGTTTTGAAAGCACCCTTTAATATTTGGGGTTGTAATGGCTTGTGTTAAAATGGACATTGAATGAAACGATACTGTATAGCTGCCTGCATTTTTGTCCAAAAACGTGGCGTGCTGTTTGTTGTTTTATTTTTTACATGAAACATACAACACAGATTCTTAACACGGAATATGCTGCGTGTGCTAAGGTAAGCTATGAGTTTCCAAATAAAGGCTCGTCTTCCGTCAGATTTTGTAGGCAAGACTTTTAATGGAAGTGTATGACAGCTCAATGCGTACGAGTGCAAACAAGTTGTGACCATTGGCATGAAATCTAGAATCCAGAATATTATGCGAATTGTAAAAATGTCGATTTTTTTCTGAAGTCTACGGTAAATATTTCAGTTAAAGGGGGGGGGGGGGGGGGGGGGGGGGGGGGGGGGGGGGGGGGGGGGGGGGGGGGGGGGGGGGGGGGGGGGGGGTCTTTTTAGAAAGAAAATTATTAGCCCAACAGTCCAGCCAATTATCATTTCTTTTCAGTCCCGAATTCTGATATGTTGGTCAATTTGCAATCGAAAAACAAATTTGAGACATATTTCAAAGAACCAATTAAACACCTGGAGGCAAAAACAAAAACCGCTTTGGGCTAGCAATCCTTTATGGCCGAATGACCGAAAGAACATTACGCGTCGATTGCCTTTCGACATCTTAATGCAAAATTTCCCGAAACTACAAGTTTGGCTTGATACCAATTCGATTTTTTCTATTTTTGCGCGTTTTCGATTTCGTTGTTGTTCGTATTCGTAAAACAGTAGGTTGAGTTGAGTTGAGTAGGTTTCGGTTGCGTGGTCTTTTATTGGATTTCTGGAAAATGTTTCATCAAAACTTTTAGAATAAAATAAATTTTTCTAGTGAAACTAAACTTGTAAAAAACAATACAAAGTGTGGGGAACTCTGTCGGTCTGGATTAATCAGTTTTCCCTAGGGCGCAGATTTGTGAATGGTCTTGGTTCAGTGCAATTGTGCAGTTTCAAACAAACAACATACCTGTTTATGTGTTGCGTTGCAATAAAAATGGAAATAAACTGATCTTGATTAAACGTTTTTCTTCATCTTTCAAAACCAGCAAATCATAAAAACACGGTCACGACGGAGATGACATACGCCGTGTCTGTTTTTTTATTACCCAGACTTCACAAATAACAGATGGAAAATTTTGTCAACAATTATTGCCTTTAACTTATTTGTTGAAACATCTGTAATTTAGTCTTCGGCATTTTTGGCAATTTTCTCAACGTAAAAGCCCCGAAAATGGTTTGTTTGTTTTACTCGGTGAAAAGGAATAGAAATTTTCGAAACCATGTTTTACGACATACTGGTTACAACTTCAACAAATACATTTACATGTATCATTCAGAAAACAACCTCTTGTTTGCTAAAATAACGTTGGTATACGCAGCAGCGTGTTTCACAGTTTACTTGATGTGCAATGCCCACCACATACACTCAAATCTGTTTATTCCAAAAATTGCCACCAGGTCGCAGCTTCGTTCATGTTTACTTATTTGACCGCAAAGAATCAATCCTCTCTATTACCCCATTTCTAATTCGCTGATGTGACACTTTTGCCTAGAGTAAAAAAATTACTTTTCCACGACGTGGTTTTGCTCAGCTGCATGACACCCATAAACAACATTTCATTACTGTACACTGCTTAGTAAATTCCCGTCACACCGGATCAAAGTTGTAATCGGGCTTAAAATTTGGGACCGAAGTCGGCCTGTACCCGATTCTTTTTTGAGAAGCCTGTGACCTTGAACAAGTCGTTTTATGGCTGTCAGGTCCAGCAACTTACAGCTACATAGCTAGTTAATAATATTTTTAAACATACAAGGTTTGAAGTCAGGCCCGAATCAAGCCCGGTTGGGGGGGGGGAAACATATAAGGTTTGAAGTCAGGCCCGAATCAAGCCCGCTTTTTGGAAGAAATCTAAGCCCGGCCCGACTTAAAACCCTGCATCAGATGTTTCTTTACAGGAAACCGATTTCAAAACATGTATAAACTGAATTCAAAGACCATATCAAAATTAACTTCGTTTCAGCCCACTTGGGGGGGGGGAAGAAATCTAAGCCCGGCCAGAAAATCCCGGCCCGACTTAAAATCCTGCATCAGATGTTTCTTTGCAGGAAAACGATTTCAAAAGATGTATCAACTGAATTCAAAGACCATATCAAAATTAACTTCGTTTCAGCCCACTTTAAATAAATGCAACAAACAAAGTCAACTGATTGAATTTTCGTGATATAATGTTTGATTTCCATTACGGCAGACAAAGTTTGCAATAATCCTTAAACAGCTTTTGCATTAATCAGTTTTGATACTGGTCATGCAAACAAAAAAACTAAGTGCTAAGGCATCTTAGTTACTTCATCGCATAGTTATTCGTTGACCCTTTTCTGAAATCGGTGCCAAAATCACCTCGGTGGGTATATCACTTGAGGCGGTGTTTGCTGTGTAGACGTTATATTCCGAAAGCTGGTGAGGATTGTTGAAACTCACAAGTAATAAGGTTTGATTCAAGCAAAATATGTTATGATATATTTCAAGTGATTATTGACGTAGCAATCCTCGTGCTATCATAACAAGTTAACTCCGAAAACTAACAAATAAATATTAATAAAACATATTTTTTGTAAGCGTACTACTAAGTGCTAAAACAACTGCGTATGCGATGCGAGATTTAGGTTTTGTGCCAGAAATTTTTGTGATTCAAGCCTTTTTTGTAAAATATTATTGGTAATTCGTGCCTACTCCCCTACTTTTTAAATGCTTGGGCATATTTTTTTTCCAATTCAAATTAATTGCATATTCAAGTCATTTTCACAGATATATTCAGCTACAAAAATTGTAAACTTTAACATTTTTATACAAGCTCATAAAGTTTTGTGCACATTAAAAAGACTGACAAACATAATGTACTGATAGGCCTACATTTCCCTTATTAATGCGCACTTAAAAATTGAAGTCCACTACACAAAAACGAAGTCTTTCGGTCTTTTGGTGCGTGACTGTGTGATATCATACTTATTAATCCATACAGTTAAACAGATTTTTTTAAGTTTAGTTTTGGTTGACAAATTTAGGGGGGGGGGAGATATATTCAGCTACAAAAATTTTAAACTTTAACATTTTTATACAAGCTCATGAAGTTTTGTGCACATTAAAAAGACTGATAAACATAATGTACTGATACATTTCCCTTATTAATGCGCAGTTAAAAATTGAAGTCCACTACACAAAAACAAAGCACAAAAACTACACAAAAAACAATCTTTCGGTCTTTTGGTGCGTGACTGTGTGATATCATACTTTCACAAATCTACGCCAAAGAGGAAAACTTATTAATCTATACAGTTAAACAGATTTTTTTAAGTTTAGTTTTGGTTGACAAATTTAATTTCATTTTAATCTGAAAGTTTTTGTGAAATACTTGCCAGAAATCCAATAAAAAAACAATGCAACCGAAACCTGATGAACTTGACCTACTCTTATACGAATACGAACAACAACGAAATCGAAAACGCGAAAAATCGAAAAATCGAATTGGTATCAAGCAACACTTGTAGTTTCGGGAAATTTTGCACTAAGATGTCGAAAGTCAATGCATGCGTAATGTACTTTCGGCTACTATTATGATATGACTATAGCGGTCATAACAGGACTGCTAGCCCAAGGCGGTTTTTGTTTTTCCCTCCAGGTGTTTACATACTTCTACGAAACATTTCGGAAAAGTTTCTTGATTGCAAATTGACAAATAGATCCGAATTCTGGAGTGAAAATAATTGATACTTTAGCTGGACTGTTCGGCGGGGGGGGGGGGGGGGGGGGGGGGGGGGGGGGGGGGGGGGGGGGGGATACCAATGGTCACAACTTATTTGCACTCGTACTCATTGGGCTGTCATAAAATTCCATTATAAGTCTTGCCTACAAAAACTGACAGAAGACGAACCCTTATTTGAAAACTCATAGCTTACCTTAGCACACGCAGCATATTCCGTGTTAAGATTCTGTGTTGTAGGTATGTCTAATGTAAAACAGTAAGATCATACCTTTTTTGCACAAATACGGGGGGGGGGTATAGCTTACCTTAGCACACGCCAGCATATTCCGTGTTAAGATTCTGTGTTGTATGTCTAATGTAAAACAGTAAGATCATACCTTTTTTGCACAAATACGCAGGCTGCTATACTGTATCGTTTCCTTCAATATTAATTTTAACATAAGCCGTCACAACCCCAAATATTTGAGGGTGCTTTGAAAACCATGCCATATTTTGAGATATAATTGAAAATCCGTTAGGACAGTGGTAGGCAACAACCGTTCCGCGGCCC
>QLIY01002922.1:0-15238 GCA_003260075.1 Phallusia mammillata | reverse complement strand
TAAATCTAACTAAGTGGCCTTCCTAGAATACCGAATTTTCTTTGACATTAAAAATAATAAATTAAAAAAACATAAAAAGTGCATAAATTGCTGCTGTTAACTAACTTTTTATTTAATCCACAGAGCATTGACTAAAATTGGTTGATACCACATGCACCAGAGTCAATATTTTTAACAACATACCATATTGTTTATTAGGATTGTGTGACGACATGTCAGTTCAAATGTGTAAAATTGCTGCGTACTACTGTAAAGTACGTGATGATGCCAATATAAGAACACCACTGGTTCTGGGATGATTATATGCTGCTGAAGCTCTAGCAAACAACTCAACTGCCCAACGAACCACATCAGGGTGGTGCCGTCTCCCATTAATGGNAGCCAATGTGTACTGGTTCATTCAAGCGTGACCTGTCTGAGCGATTTTGCCGAGTTGCGCATCTAGTGAATTAAGGTATCTATGGTCGTTGCTTGTGCGTCAGGGTTCATTCCGCAGACACGCTTCAAATGTCCTCTAGATGCGGTATTGTTTCCTGTCCTGCAGTTGCCATAACATCGGTCTTGCCTGTTATTATTTACGTAGGCCTGCTCCATAGTGTAGCTTTATAAAAAGTATGTTTTGCCTGTTAAAATGTTTAACAGACCGGATATATGTGTCGTTACATGAACAAATTTGATTCTTCGCAACCCAAAGTGGACGCCTTTACGCCTCAAATTTGGGCCTCAAAACCATGCACAGTAGACTATTACGCCTTAGTAACTAACACTGAAATTTTGTCGTGCAGAACAGGACCTGGTTTAATTTGCTCACTGGTTACATCTAGCGGTCATGTCTATGTCTATTACAGGTTCTAACACCGATAGGATATGTTATAGGGATCACATCTTACATTTAATCGATCGAATGTGAATGGTATTTGTATAGGCCTGGCCTTTTTCGATTTATATCTGCCAAACACTGGTAGCGTTTATTTACCACTACAAACACACATCGTTTGCTGTTAGTTTGTGTATAAAGCTTCAATTGATCATAAGCATTTGTGCTTTTCTTTTATTTTGCAAGCTTAAACTGGAATTATTAATCAAATCATCATGCATCATTGGAGTACAACCAAGAGACGTAAAACCTGACAAGAAGAGCACCGAAGCAGGGTGCAAAAAAGGAATGAATTAAAAAGCTCGCGTTTCATTCTCAACCCGCGACTTTTTGCTCCGTACTTTCTAGTCAGTAGGCGTACATGAAGTAGCCTACTTAGACTGATGTATTTATATTGTATCAAAGTTATTGCGGAATGTGATGAAACATTTGTGGTAAAATATTACTGTTTGCCTGGTTTGTTTACAGAAGCTAACTAACCGCAACAGAGTTTGGTTTGCTTTACTTCTTTAAGTCAGAAATCCAATAAAACTGTATTAAGTCAATATGCTTTTCAGTTTTGGTTTAAAATTGCAACCGTTTTTATGAGGTCTGTTAAATTGCCTTTCCTAAAATAGAACTGTTTTTTGTGATTAATCTGGTTAGCTTGTATTTTCCACGTATTTCCATTAAATCTTTTTAACTAAATCAAGTAGTCCTACGTGCATGGTCAGGTGGTTTGAACGAAATACTAAGTTTCATTTTGGTTAGAATATTGATTATGTAAGGATCCGTGAAGTCGATTTTTTTTTAAAATTTGGTTGCATTAATGTGACACGACATTAAAACTGAAACTGTATTGTTTCCACTTATGGACTTGCAACACAATCACCTTCCAAATTTTGTCACACATATGTATATTTAGGAGAAAACGTCATGTACGATAGCTTTACAAACGCGACAGCACAGCTAGGAAATCCTGTTGTTCTGTCATTTTACAAACCCACTAAACCCACTAACAGATCTTGGAATCACTACCATAAAATCACAAATAGATCATAAAACCACTAACAGGTCACACAGTTGCTAGCATGTACCAAGAACACAAAACATATGTAACACGGTGCTGTTCTAAATATAGTTTAACTACAGAAAGCATGTACAAAAGGACGAACGAAGTGGAAATGTAACAGGCTTACAATAAAGCATGTGTACGGAGTATTTTACAAACACAAAACACAGCAAAAATACAAAATTGCGAACATTTTAAAGTTACCACGATCATTTAAAAAATACTACATTTGAAAAGTAGATTAAACGCAACTTAAATTTTAATGAGATTTGAATCGTTGACCAAAGTTTCGTAAGCGCGTCATGATGAAATAATCTAGCGTTTGGATAACCTTGGTCTTTTAGATTCCAAGTTATGTACATCGGTGTTTCTGTTTGTATCCTACTATGAAGTTGTGATACTGCAGTATAACCGCCACTGTTTTTTCCAAAAAAAACATGCGCCTTACTGCCGCTAACATAGTCCAGAAATCGTTAGATACATTTTCATTGTCAATAACTAATGAAAGGATAAAGACGATAACGCCAGAAGAATTGTTTTCATCGCAAGCTAATAAAGTTTACGATGCAGGGAAACGTCATAAGCGTTGTTTGGCATTGTCGAAAACCAATCAAGTTTACGATGTAGCGAAACGCTAGAAAAATGTAACTGAACAACTACAGACTGTGGAAATTATGCCGATGTCCTTTTAAATCGATATTCACATGGGCAAAAACACAAAACAACCAACCATGCTTTTCAGAAACAATTTCAAAAACTACTCATCAAAATTGATCTGAAATTCTCGGTTTAAAAACTTTTTTGCTTGATAAAAAATGGAGGGAGTGTTGTGATACGGTAACGTTGGGTGGACTTCCAACTTTTGTTCGCAACATGCAAACATACCGGCAATGTTAACAAAATTGTTTTCCACACAGCAATTCTCATACACAAACTGAAAAAGTTTAATTGCATGCTTGGCACTAGCAAGACACTCCTTGTATCGTTGTGCCTTGAATAAAATTATCACAAGACCTGATGCAACATTAACCAATATTTCGCACGATTTTGTGCCACCTAAGTGAAATGATAAATGAAACGACTCTTTGGCAAATCTAACTGCATTGTGGAGTTGGTCCTCTTTGAAATAGTACTTAGAATTGTTGTAATAAATTTCACTGCGGAATTGGGAATATCCTATTGCTGCAAAATATGGCGTTTCGATGTCTTTCCAAATAATATTTACATTAGAAAACCCAGTGTGTTGTTTCCACATGCCCAAGTGTTTCAACTGCACTAGATGCATCTTTTCCCAACAAACATTTTGCAGAAACCTTTCTGCTTCTGATAAACGACCTAATCTTATAAGGCATCCGTATTTGTAGGAAGTAAACATGACAATACTTTCTGGGTTTTTGTTGATAAACTTGCACTTCCACGATTTGTTAAGGTAAACTAGAGCTTCTTCATATCTCTTTAGGTGAAATAAAATGAAACCTCTTTCTATAAGTGCCTTATTTAACATTTCGTCAGTTTCTTCTTGCACATGCGCTTTTCGTTTTTCTGATATCAATTTTTCATTTACCGAAAGTGCATCTGGATAACATTCCAAACGAATAAGGCATGTTCCCCCCCCCCCCCCCCCCCCCCCCCCCCCCCCCAACTCTTCATACTGTCTACTTTTTCGTACTTTGCAGCAGTGAATGCAAGTTGGAAATAACATCGCGCTGTTCCGTAGTCATGAAGATGGTAATAGCACTTTCCCATGTATAAGTTAATTACCACATTCGATATAGTTTGCATTCCGTTAGAACGAGCCTCAGATAACTTTCTAGCATATTCCAATGCGTAATTGTATCTTTTCAATCCAATTAGGCATAGACAGCATGTTTGCATGAACACAGCACGCATCTCGATGAAACGGAGCGAATCGAGCTGTGCTAGTTCGTCTTTACTGACCTCAAAGCTTTTTTGGAATTGGCCACATTTTCTCAAAGAAGCCGTGTAAAGTAACTGCATTGTTGTGTAGTCTTCGTCGTTTTTCAAATATTTACTTTCATTTGCCAGTTTTATAGTCAATTCGTGCAAATGCAATAACCATGCTACGCCTACTGCTTCTAATGGCGATGTCACAAACTTGATTGTATTTTCTCTATCTTCTTTAAAGTTTGCAACCACATATTTTTGAAAAGTTAATGAGGCGCTGATTCCATCTACTGCAGCTCTGCTCCCAACGGTTTTTGTAAAGTCCTCCATTATCGAAGACTGACCAAAATGTATTTGTGGATATAACATGTCATTTTGACCTGACGTCGTGCTATACAACCTCAAACGCATTTCACATGCAACTGCCACCGAAAATTGAAGTTTACCATGCATTACATTATCCAAAATACCACGAGCTCTTAGTTCATTGAGAATATCAAAACAATTTAAATTCTTACAGCCATACAAATGACCTAGCGGTAAAATGAAAAGAGAACATCTCCTTAACGCAACTCGCTTGATATCTACTTTGGGAAATGTATATAATTTTTTTATATTGTATAGTTCATAATCTTTTTCGAGATTCTGTTGAACTCTTTGGTTGAATCTGGGCATCTGATTAAGCTTATGTTGGATGTTTGTTTCAAATTCTTTAAAAACAACAAAATTACCCCAGACAAAGCAGGTTTTGGTCAACATATCTGCTAAATGATATCCTTGTTTCAAATCTTCTTCTGTTTCCAAGTATTTCACCATTTCACTGACAGGTTTGATCAGCTCAGTTGTCCAGGGTTTCTTATGGGTCTTTGTTTGTCTTCCTAATGGGCCCCCCCCCCCTTGCTCATTATTAAGCTCCCTCGAATCTTTTACTTCATCATATAGCACTTCTCCGATCTCAAAGAGATAAAATATGCACGCTAGTTGTAGTGCCGTACATGGCGATTCTGTGAATTCAATTCTTTCAATTCTTATTTCTTTAAAACATTCATGAACATACTCTTGAAGTGATGTTGCGATGTTTAACCCATCCACAACTGCCCTGATTCCTATGTCTTCCGCAATCTCTTTCATAGCTGATTTCTCGTCGATTTGGGGTTTTTGGAGCAACATGTCATTTTGACCGTATGTTTTGCTATACCGCCTCAAACGCATTTCACATGCTACTGCCAACGAAAATTGAAGTTTATCATGCAGTGTCTCATCCAAAAGATCACGTTTTTTAAGTTCACCCAGGATTTTAAAACCGTTAAAATTCTTACAGTTGTGCAAACGACCTAGAGCTAAAATAAAAAGGGAGCGACCCCTCAACACAACCCGTTTGATGTCTATTTTACTACGGAAATCAATACTTCGTATTTTGAATAGAACATAATCTTGTTCGATATTCTGCTGCACCCGTTGGTTGAAGTAGGATTTCCACTCTTTCTGTTGATCTAGTGTGTTTTTGATTTTTGTTTCAAATTTTTTAAAAACATCACTATCGCCGGAAACAAAACAAGTCGTTGTCAACATATCTGCTAAATGATATCCGTTTTTTAAATCCTCTTCTGTTTCCAAATACTTTACCATCTCACTGACTGGTTTGATTAGCTCAGTTTTCCACGCTTTTTTCTGTGTCTTTGTTTGTCTTCCCAATGGATTCTTGCTAGCTTGAGGAGCAAATCCATCAGGACAAATTCCACAAGGAGTATATGCGTCGTAAAACCAACATTCTTCCTTGTTCAACGGATTGTTAAGACATGGAATAGCCAGAAAGGTTAGTAAAGTTTCACCCAGACGGACCAATATCATTTGATAAACAGTTGCAAACCATTGGAAGTAATTTAAAACACCACTGTAATTTTTGTCGTTTTGAACTCCTTCTTCCAAAACAATAATGTTCTCAAAGTCAGAATACGGAGTGATTTCTTTGTTGGCCAACGAACCCATTCCTACCAAAGCAAACTTACATGGTGTCTTTCCCATTATGTAAGTTGTATGTTTTGCGATGATTCCCATTATATCTTTGTACGTTTTAGTGACATAATCTTGTATTTCCCTCACTTGTTTAACTCTCTGCTTTCGTGCTTCATTAAGCTCTTCACCGCTTAAATCGTCAGGCATTGGTTTCAGCTTCCCGAGCTGATCTTTTGTATTTTCACGAAGTTTTTGAATTTCTGCTTTGGTTTCTGCTACAGCTTTACTCACTAGATTTGTATCTGTATTTACAGCTTTAGCCAACGTCATAATATGCATACACACGTCATCAAGATCTTTCATAATGTCATCAGCATTGTCGGGTTGCCTTAACACAGCTGATGTCATCAAAGCAACACTCTGAATGAGACTGATCTTATCTGGACTTTTCTCTTTGTACACAAGTCCCAACTGATGTAAAGTTTTAGCCGATTTCTTTGGGTCAATTTCCACTCCATTGTCATAACATTGCCCTTTTAAAACATCTGTTACATCTGCTTCATTTAGCATTGTAACTATTTTCAGTTTTAATGTCGGTGGTAAAAATCTTTAAAATGCATGTATACCTATCATTTTGTGACACAATTGCAATCTCAAAACCGTTTTAAAATTTGGAAAGGGCGCAAACCTATATACAGTAAATTGTCAGTAATACAATAGACTACGGTTAATTGTCAATAATGATATAAGCAACCAGTCACTTTACCATGGGGCATACCATCTATAACATTTAATCATAACAAAAATGAAAAAAACATACTTAAAAATATTTTAAAAACGGCTCGTTCAAGGCTCCAAGTTTGTCTTGGCACCAGCCACATTTCGGTGTAACGTTTATGTTATTAACTTTGTCCCTAACAATGAAAATACTTCAACAATGCCAATCGGTGTCAACTATTTTTTGTTTCTTCGCGCAAAGATTTTTATGCCACCCACTAAAAGACTTAAAGACAACACTTTTGATGCTAGTAGCCTATTCTGACTAAAACACTGTCGTCACCCCAGCACTTTTTTATCGCTAAAGCTAGAGAATATAGTCTTTTTCTGTTACTGCTTGCGTCAATGTTACCTAGGAAATAAAACGTTTTCTTTATAGTGCGCTTTAACTACGTTAGTGGCAAAGCTCCTAAAAATACCTCAGTGATATTGCTCTAGTCGCAGTTTTTCGGTGAAATTACTTATATTTACCTTTATCAGCGCGTTGACGCGTCCTGTGCTTTCACTCTGTGTTTGCTTAATCAGTAAACAAGGTTTATAGCCGTAATCCGCGCTTCTGTACCATCGGTACCGCTACCGGAGATTCGTCGACTAATGTTTGAAGTGTTTTTGAAATTAAAAGCTTTATTCGTGTTATCAAACCCGCGTTGGCTTTAGTATGCTGTACGGTATATTACTTGTCATACGGTGTAAAGAATTCCACCGCCCTTTTGTAACCTTTTTATTTTTATCAGCTGTTTTAAATAGTGTTTGGTACGAAAAATTTGGATTAACGCCGTTTTTGTAGATTTTTTGTTCGGCTATCGAACTACTTGACCCCTGTTTGGTCATGTCTAGTCACATACCAACGGTATTGGATATACAGAAAATCTTGAGAGAATTAGTTTAGTAATCTTACAATTTTGGTTTTTTCTCTTACCAAGTAGGCTTATTGGCATACCTCATTTAACTAAGCTAGTTTGACTTAGGTGACCTTTTCTGTTACAACTGGGTGCGTCAATGTTTTTTAGGATATACAANGGCTATCGAACTACTTGACCCCTGTTTGGTCATGTCTAGTCACATACCAACGGTATTGGATATACAGAAAATCTTGAGAGAATTAGTTTAGTAATCTTACAATTTTGGTTTTTTCTCTTACCAAGTAGGCTTATTGGCATACCTCATTTAACTAAGCTAGTTTGACTTAGGTGACCTTTTCTGTTACAACTGGGTGCGTCAATGTTTTTTAGGATACAAAATATTTTCCAGGAAATAAAATGTTTCTTTTCATTGTGGGCTTCAGCAATGTTTGCGATAAAGCTCCTAAAAACCCCACAGTTTTATTGCTTTAGCCACAGTTTTGTAGTGGAATTACTTGGAAAAGCTACTTTTTTATTCACCTTTATGGACGCAATGACGCATCATGTGCTTTTGATCTGTGTCTGTTGTAGCAGTAAACAAGTTTTAAAGCTTTTTGGTCGTGATCCGCGCTACTCAACAGGCGGACTGTGGATCAAATTGGGAACATTTTTAAGACCTCTAGCTTAAGAAGACCAACTGACTTTCATTTAAAAAAAATAGTAATGCAATTTGGAATTTGTTTAAATTTGGAAAAAAAGCAAGTACCGATCCCGATCGCGAGTGCCACAACATATGTACCATCGGTACGAAGTTCTTTGTTGTTTACCTATACTTGAATTAGGGTATTTGTAATGGTCTTTTTATAATCTGAATACTTGATTAATTTCCAGTGCAATGTTCCAGTGACCACACATTTACCGTACACTAGGTATGTAATTGTTTTAGCATTTTCATATTCACCCTTGTTCGTTGCCAGTACTTATTACTTTTTTTAATCAAAAATAAAATAAACTGAAACAGTTACGGCCTATCTCTCTTTTGTGGCATAGAATAATATATTTACACTTCTAAAACAAAATGTATTCTTACACCTTGGGCGCATATAATGGGACCTCACGCATGCTAACCGTTGTGGGTTTGTTGCAATAGGCCACGTGTGTTAAAAAAAAAATTTAGCGCAGATACAGTCAACATTTTACATACCGAGCACATACATTCACAACGTCTTTGAAGTAATAGCTTTCAGCTTCTATTTCGCACCCATTGGACACTGGCTTATTCCTATATCGCGTGATACTGTTCACTGAAAAGACCAATAAGCAATCTGACACATACCGTTTGCGCTATAGCGCTCTATAGAGCAAAATACTTCGAAATTCATGATGTGTACAATGTTTTAGGTCGAAGAAAACGGGATTCAACGAAAATTCAACAAGCTTTCCATTGTAATGTAACATATATTGACTGGCTCTATTCATGCCACTTTTTTAATCTTCGGTTGAAAGGCCTTATTGCGACAAAACGACCCGATTAAACTCATTAAAAAATCGTCGAAAGTTGTAACAATGTTGCATGCAAACTTGGCCCTTGATTGACTAAACAGCTCCGCATCGCGATAAGCTTTGTCGATCAGGGTACATGCGTCAAAACATTTATTCTGCGTATAGCTTCAAAAATAACAACCTTTGTTTATTTATGCAACAGTCAAAATTTTGTTATGAAATATATAAAACATTTTCCGTACTACTGAAACATACATAACGCTGTAAGTTATATCCTCCTATGCAAAAGATGTTGTTTCCCAAAGTTGGTTTGCAAAAAATATCTAAAACATCTATTGCCTTTTTTGGTTTGGCGAATATACGTCACAAAACCAATCGATCGCAGGTGTTTTATTACCCCCCCCCCCCCCCCCCCCCCCCCCCCCCCCCCCCCCCCCCCCCCCCCCCCCCCCCCCTCTTTTGCGTTAGTTTTATGTTTCGTGCTTTCATGCAGATACGAGACCCGGTCGCAGCCACTGTTATGTCACCAGGGTGACTAAAATTGAGTCAACAAAACTAAAGAAGTTTTGAGTGTTACAAAGGCATTACCCTTGTGGATATTTATACCAGAATCAAGGTTTGCAAAGTTAAAAGATTTGTGATCTTAGTCAGTTACAAAGTATCTTTATAAACTGCTTTTTTTCACTACTGTTCCAAATTCTCTACTAAAATACCATTTATTATTCCTTTCAAACCCATCTGGTTGCTTGGTCGTAAGATTTTTGTACAGTACACAGAAATATGGTTTGTATTAAAATCAGTCTGGCTCGAGTGATAATGATTCGTTCTGCTGAATGTAAAAAAATGTATAAAGCCGACCCTTTCATTACACGATCATCCCAAATGACGTTTTAATGAAAATACCACTGCCCATCACAAACATGAGCCGAAAGAATATGATACAAAAGGTGCATTTTCTTTGTCGTGTAGCATTATTGTGTGAGAACATGTTGTTAAATGACCTGTATACTATGCCAGTATTTCAACTTTGTTTTTGTACACATAAAAAAGCAAATTGCTTACACACACTCATCATTATCATCCAACAGGTTGCGGAAACCGGAACAGATCATGATTAAGTTTAGATAACACAAATATAACACCAACAAAAAAACTAAAAACGGAAGTGTTTAATCTCAGCAACATCTCTTAAATCCATACTGTATTACAGAACTAGGACTAAATTGCTAAGGATAAGCCCTAGCCCAAACTGTATGGACAGAGCAAAATCCTGTCAACGAGTGTTGTGCGCGCACAGCCAAAATTTCCAATTCGTAATCGACTGCGCCATCTAGTGGTCAAAGCAATTGTCACTTGCTAGCGTGTTTTTTGCTTTGTTTAAAACTTGGAATTAACTTCGAACTTGTGGTAATCATCCTTAAACCAAACATCGTTCTTTGTTACCCATTGTGATAGGTTACCTGAAGCTGAACAACTCGTGGCACCCGATTACGAAGGCAAAAGTCGATGTCAACAAGCCAAAGTTGAAAGGATTGTTGTGAGTATTGGTGGATTGGCTGATCAAAACTTATTTGATTTGGTTTAACACAGACCTTGTAATGCAAACAAAAATTAACAATGATTTTCACATTCTGTTTTCGTTTGGGTTTTATCAATGTTGCAAAAGTAGATTCGCTTGTGCGAGTATCAAAATCTACAAACTATTTTGTACGTGCGGATTACCATAGCGTCGACTTTCTCATTTGTGTATTGCAGGGGTGGCCAACTTGCCAGTCGTTAAGATCGACAAAAGTTTTCCTAATTGTACGCGATCGACTGATCAGTCGTGATTTAGGCTGCCAGTAACATAAAGCAATAATGAAAACATCAGCATGAGATTTGATTGACAGTTATTTATAGTCATGAGTTTTATTGTCAAGCATCACGTAGTTCTTACAACACTAAAACGTCGCATACGTACATATTTTTTATCAAAGTATTCAGTGGGAACTTTTAAATCCCCCCAATTAATAGCAACTGCTTCGTTGAAGCAAACACTCAAGTTGTGACGACAAAGCATTGTAGATGTTACGACACAATTTGGTGCCAAAATAACAATTGTTACGCAACAAAGAAAGTGTCAATTACATAATTATTGTCCGATTGCACATTTGTGCGTTGTGTCAAAATGTCAGAAGTGCTGTTTTATATTATTTAGTTTGTTTTTCAACTAATAAGCTTTTGATAAGTTGTGGAGAATTTAGTGGCGATCGACCAGTCAAAAGCAGGCGATCGACCAGTCGATCGCGATCGACGTGTTGGCCACACCTGGTGTATTGTATTAGTCACAACGTTTATTTGAACGGTTTTGACCACACACCGCAGTTGTTATAAACAAGTTGATATAGTTTTATTCAGACGAATAAACGTTACTGAATATACAACCAGATGGTCAAATCGTTTATTCAGTGACTCTTTGTACCGTCGTTTTAAAAAAATAATAATAAACCATGCAACCTTTATTGTTATGTGGGAAGATTTTAGGAAACCTTGTTAAAAATGATCAACAAATTACCTTTTTGTTAAACGTAGTGGCATTGTTGGCATTCTTTATAGACCTATCTATAACTTTTTACTTTTCTTTGTTTCAAACCAAAAAGTTTCATAAGAATTCTTCTTTGGGTGTGTATGGCTAGGTGTCATTTATAATGTTGATACATTTAAGCTTTGTTTGATAAATTAGTCTTCCCGTTTTACCTGAGCTGCCAGGATGATTTACTGCAGGGGTGGGGAACCTGCGGCCTAAGAGCCATATGCGGCCTTTTAGGGCACTAACTGCGGCCTTCGATGCTAAAATACATTTTAGGATCTTGATATTGCACGCTGCGTCCGTCGAAGAAAAATAAATGATAGTATTTTCGGTGGATTTTTTCTCATCTCCTTTTTACTATTTGTTTTGATAAGTTCTAGGGCAGCGGTTTTCACACTAGAGGCCCCATAGTGGTACACAAAGTGATTTCTGTGGGACTGCCAAAAGTTCTACAATCTTACTTGTGTAAGTAACAAAAAAACAATTGTTTGCGCATAATCTAATGTCTAAGACTTGCTTGTGATGTCACAAGTTGCCCTAGATCATTGGTATGTGTAAACAAGCGCATTTAGAAGTGAAATAAATCCTGAATATTGTAGTAAAGGTGGAAATATAGTGGAAAGTTTATCACCTTTTTTCGGCTTGGATCGTGATTTCCACTACTCAGCAAGAGAAAATTACACAACGACCATTCCGCAAAACAAAAAGGTTGAACACCACTATCCTAGATCTGGGAAATAGTCTATGTGGCCTAAACGAGTGTCTATAACACGTTGAGTGGCCTTCATAAACAAAAGGTTTCCCACCCCTGATTTACTGCATGAAAGCAATGCAAATAGTTATAATATTGATCAAATATATAAAGATGTAAAATGATCGCCACACGGGCTACCATATTAACTAAATATTTAACTCTTTTGCACTTTGTGTCAAAATCAAAAAGTAACGTGCATTAGCAATATACTGTACACATCTAATACCTTGAGAGATTTAATTTAGGTCCAAATTAATCATGACCAAAAACACCAAGAAAAACCACGCAATACGCCGGTGGTGAAACAGCCAATCACCACCAAAGTTCCCCCGCCGCACTTTCGCCGGCCGCATGGTTGCAGGCAGTCGGATAAAAGCACCGATTTAAAAAAACGGTCATAACATTACCAAAAACGAGATGTAAAGACCTAAAACTTGCAGGAGTAATAATTAAAAATATTAGTGAAAAAATATAAGTAAAGTCAGAGAATTATAGACAACTGAGCTGTGCAGAATGCTAAATAAAACACTGTTACGAAACATCCATTTTTATGAAATTCAAAGCATTTATTGAAAAGGTATACAGGCGGCTCGTGGCTTTGGAGATAGCCGTTGATAAGGTCTGAAGTTTGAAGTCCCATAACTTTTGTCAAACAAATAGGTATGTCATGAAATTTGGCACAAACATAGTGGTATACCTTCTCAATGAATGATGTAAATTTCACAAAAATATTTGGTTTCAGCCCGACCGTTTTAGGCGGGTTCGCTGCATCACTAGAAAGAACCACACCTATTTTCTGGGTGTGGGGTGATGGGACCGACAATTTGGATTTGAGGCTGTAAGCGCTTAAAATTGGAGATGACTCGATGTCCACGATGTCCACGATGTCCACGACGTCATATGACACCATAACCTCTTCGTTGAACAGGGGATGCAACTATGTTATCTCTTAAACAAACTTAGACGAGTTTGAAACAGTCCACCCTGTATTGTCCACTGGCGGAAAAATAACTTTCACAAGATCGGCCGCAAAGTTGTATGAGTCCTAACAAACGAAGCAATTTGTCGAATGTTCGATTTTTAGCAGGTAATACAACCTCTGTCAAAGTTTAAAATATTTTGTTTAAATTGCAAGTATCCCCGCATGTCTAACACACTGTGGTTTGTTATTTAACCAGTAATAAAAGTATAGTAGGAATATGTGAGGCATAAATTGGCTCTTCTAATTGCCTTTTTTATGTATATCCTGGNAACACACTGTGGTTTGTTATTTAACCAGTAATAAAAGTATAGTAGGAATATGTGAGGCATAAATTGGCTCTTCTAATTGCCTTTTTTATGTATATCCTGGCTTTCTCTTACAAATTGTCAACCCACAGTGGTTTGTAAAATAAACGTGTTGCAAACATGTAATTACAACAAAATTTTTAAAATCATTGACATTCGAAAGTCAGCACTGTTGTTACGTCAGAAAAGCCCCCCCCCCAAAAAAAGTCCACGTAATGTACAAACGTAGAAAAGGGCGAAGAATAAAAAGGAGAAATAAACACAGAAAAACAATGATACTACAATAAGTTTCTCTTATTACTGCTCTCACTGGTTGTTTCAGTAATGTAAAGTAATGTTTAATTTGTTTTGCTTCGTGTTGTGTGATAAAACAGAAAAAAACAGTAATAACACCAACGTGCAAAAACAACTGGTAAAACTTTCGTGACAGAAATGTCAAATGTTGTGTTTCTCTGCGACGAAAACTGAACAAACATTTATTCGGCACTCCTTATAGAAAACCTCTTGTTAACATCGAAAAACACGGACGGAGTGCATTCGTAAAGTAATGTTGTTGTTTTTCCCAAAATCTGTTCGCAAAAAGCAAATTTTACAGCGATTTCAATAAATTTTCGATCCTCCCGGCAGTTCATACATACAAATTGACAAAGTTTTATCCCATGTTTTGCTGCAGCAAGACACTCCTCAAAGCGATGCATCTCAATAAGGATTATTACCAAGTGCCATGCAGCAGTTACGGACATTTCGGAGTGTAAGCTCCCCGAGTAAAATGACGAATGAAACGATTTTTTTGCAAATATAATTGCATCGTGGAGCTGGCTATTATTAAAACAACGTGTAGAAATGAAATGACAAATAAAACTGCTGAATTCGAAATATTCTGTCCCAGACAGCTCCGTTTTATTCTCTTTGCGAAGTAATTTCATCTTTTCTCGCCAAACATTTTGCAGGAAACTTTCTGCTTCTAATGACTTCCCTAAATTTGTCAAGCATTTATATTTGTAGGAAACGAAAGTGACAATGTTATACTTTTCTTGGTTTTCATTGATAAATTTGCATTTCCATGATTTGTTTAGGAACTCAAGAGCTTTTTTGTATTCCTTTAGGCCACATAAACTGACACCTTTGAAAAGAAAGGCACCATTTAACCAAGGGTCAATTTCTTCATGAGCACGTAGTTTACGTCTTTCTGATATCAATTCTCCATTCACAGAAAGAGCTTCCTCATAACGACCCAAATTATTAAGGGATATATTGTAATAAGTTAACAGATCGAAATAAATGCCTTTGTCAAACCGTTCGTCTTCGAGTTCCTTTTTAACTTCGTCGTATGCAAGTTTCAAACGTTCTAGCGCCTTTTTGTGGTTTTCAAGCTTATTATGGCATTTTCCTTCGTCCACAGTAATCTCTACCTTTGTTACCGCCCGCATACCATTAGAATGCGCCGCATGTAACTGTTTGGAATAGTCCAGTGCATCTTTGTACCTTTCTGAATGAAAAAGGCATTGGTGGCAATTATTCAAGTATTTTCCACGCATGTCTAAAGATTTCTGATCTGTTGATTTAAGCAGATCTAGTCGTGTTAGTTCGTCTTTGCTGACTTTGATGCTCTCCTCATATTTGTCACAAAGGCGCAAACATATCATATAATGAAACTGCAAACACTGTCGGTCTTGCTCATTATTAAGCTCCCTCGAATCTTTTACTTCATCATATA
>QLIY01002919.1:0-12977 GCA_003260075.1 Phallusia mammillata | reverse complement strand
ACATAGAAAACATATACAAAACCGTCTGTAACTTTGTATGCAATAAGATTGCTTAAGAATTCTCTCATAGTTTGAATATATGTCATTTTCTTCGGTTATGACAGTCCAATATGTCACTGTGATAAGCGTAGTAGTTATGTTATTGGGCTTCCAAAGCGATTTTCTAATTAACAGCAATAAATACAAGATGAAAAATATAATGATGTTGTTCATCACTGGTTCCTTCTGAAACGGGAAAATTCTGTAATTTATTCATTTTTATATTACTTGCGTTCCCATTTTTTGTGACAAAAAAGCAGTTATATTTCTGTCGTTCAAGGGCACATCAAATGAGAAACGCATTTCTATAGAAATGGTGTTACCATACAAAACGAACTTTACTGAAAACGGACATTTCGAGCGCGTGGCTACCACACGACTGCATGTTGTATATATTTGAAGTCTATGGCGGAATTCATGAATGTTTAAAGCTGATTTCTTCACTGCTAAAGCAATCGTTTTGTTGAAAAAGAAATTGAAAATCATTACGTTATTTTAATACCGCAACCAATTTACAATTACATTGTGTGCAGTGGCGTAGCTAGGGAGGAGCCAAAGGGGCTATGGCCCCTAACAAATTTTCAAAGCTATATATTGAGAAACTTTAATTTAGTGTAGTTTTGTCCCTCATCATTGTGGTATCGTCTTTCAACTATCAAAGGAATATATAAATTACTAAAAACAACTGTTGTCACCAAGTTGTAAGCTAAAATTCAGAATGCTTTTATATTTATGTAGACATGGAATAAATCAATAAAGCTTTTGGGTGTCCCGTCGAACCAAAGTTTGGTAAGTCACGTGTTTGGTAAAATTACGCCTTACGCCGAGCATTAGCATAAAGTTGTATTAGACAGAAAACTATTTGGCCCTCCCAAAATTTTCGTCTACCTATGCCACTGCGTGTGTGCTTGCAGAAACATCTTCAATGCAAAATACCAGGAAAAGTATAGGTACCTTTTTGAATGTAAGCATTCTGTGTCTGGGTGCGTACGCTGATTGGTTTGGAACGCGGCCTTATTCTGTTTATCGCGAGTTAACAAAATTTACAGGTTGTCTGACAAGCTGTCTTGACGAAGCAGGTGGTTTACTGTTTTGATTTTATTTAAATTCGGTTTCGAGTTTTCACTGCTTGATCTCCATCATGTGTTTGTTGGTTTGTGGACCACTTTATCGCAGTGCGACGAAGTGGAAAGGCAATTCCGGGTATTCGGTCGTTAGTTGGCTAAGCTTATTGGGTTTGGCAAAGTTGATATTGTATCTCAACTGCTCGGACAAACTCCCAAAAAATCTTAGTAACACGTGCATGGTAGGTAAACACGTGCACGCGATTCCTATTGATATTGTGTCCGCGAAACGCAAAATTTGACTGTGCTCAGCAGGTCCATTTGTTTGCAACGAAACATCACTTGTTTATCGAGTTTGAGTTTATGGTTTGACATGTACATTTGTTGTTGAACTTGATATCAAGTGACAACACGTCAACTGATTAAACTCAATAATGCTCTTGTATTGACTTCACCAACGTACAAATAAATATCTTTTTGTAAGTAGGGTGTCCCATTATCAGCAAGCAAGCTCAGTTATTTTGGGATCGTTTTTAAATGTACACGCAATGTTTTGAAATGTACAGTAGCTGCGGGTTACTGAAACCACGATGAAAGATCGCTAGAGTTTGTTGACGCTTTGGCCATCGCACGGTCATGGAAGGTCTGTTCGTCTGTATTGTCTTGCACCCGCCAATACACAACTGGCAATGTTCACTTGAGGGTATCACGCATGACTTTATACAACTGACATTCCAACACACGTTTCTAACCACTTATATTTGTTGACAGAACATTTATACCTGTGCTTACCAAGTGCGACAGCAAGACCTGATCTGCTAATCTACCTCTCCATGGTCCAGTTTCTCTGTGTTGGTCAAGAAGAAGAGTGGTGAGCTTTAGTGTTGCTTATCTTCTGATAATTAATTTGCAGTATTTTTGTGTTTCTTTGATTTCAGCACGGTCTGGGCTCTACCCGTCTGTTATAACTTATAGCAAATATTTTGTTTAGTCCAGAAATTAAACTGCCATTAAAGCATCTGTTTTTATATTTGCACTTGAACAAATAATGTTAATGTATCTTGTGCAACCAAACATGTTTGTCGCAAACTTTTTAGAGTTTTTTTTTGCACCGCCTTATGACTGCTAGTGTTTATTTCTGCTCAATGTAAATCTTATACTCTTAACCAGTGGTTTCCAACCTTTCGTGGACCGTGGTCTCCTAAAGTAACTTTTGGGCCTTGTGACCCGCTTCAAGAAAACCTGTAAGACCTGTGACACCCTTAAAAATGTAAATGGCAATCTCGTGTTGGAATTCGGTTCTAATTTCGGCTTTAAACAGGTCGAATAGAGTAAACAGGACATTATCTGCCCTTACCAAGTGCGACAGTAAGACCTTATTTGCCCATCTACCTCTCCATGGTCCAGTTGTATTGGAATGGGCTGGCAACATTTGAATGGGCGAAATTTTTGTGGCTTTAGAGGAACTTCATTTTTGGTGAAATTTGCTACAAAAGCAACATTTGAGCAACGGCAAAAAACGTGAGGTTTCGCAAAAGTTTTAGTGCTCTGCTTACATTGGTCTGTATTTTGCATGTAGCCCTCGATATTTTTAGGTGGTACGTTCAGTAACTGACACTATTTTTGTGCAGAACGCCAATTTGAGGCTTGTTGGACGATCTTTGGAACTTTGCCGTCAATATTTGCTGTGGTGAGACACCTGGCGATATACAGTTTCCAGACGAGACGAAGGCCGGAAGCAAAGAACTCGAATGCAGACGCACTGTGTTGGATGAAGGTCAAAGTGTTGAGGTAGTGAGATTTCGTGTATTGAGGGGGGGGGGGGGGGGGGGGGGGGGGGGGGGGGGGGAGACCGTTGCAAACACTCTTTACTGCTGGTTAACACCTCACACACGTCAACTAGATTTCAGATTTTTGGTTTATAGGGATTTTATGCAGCCGTGCCACATCGCAGGCTTTTTTTTTCTAGGTAACAGTTAGTGAAAATATGTCGGTGTTTTCGTAAATAACGTGAATTTAACAAGCTTTTAGTGATAAATATCGCTGTTAAAGTAACCTCATTGTTAAAATGCAGAATTTTTTTTCTTATGACTTTGTTGTTAGAAGAATATCTGAAACTGCGTTTTTTTGTGTGTAAAACGTATTGATTTTTCGTGATTTCAAATTACCTGTGCAAAATTATTGGCATGATTTAAAATAAGAAACCTTTTTTCCATTTCCGCTTTAAATCCGTTTATCACCGTTGCATGCAACGTGCACGTTTGCACAAGCACATGCTTGGGTATTCATGTGTTCCAGTTGCAGAAAACAATCACTTTACAAAATGTGCAAAGGAAAAATAGCGATGTGAATAAATCATAGTACTACAGGCCTATTTAATTTAATGCGCCAGACAGAAAACTCTATGTATAATGTTATATGTCCGTGTTTAGTATTGTCATGCAATTTGTACAAGTTGTCATTTTTCTGTTTGGCGTCTGCATTATCTTGCACCAATCGCCAATCCGCAACTGGCAACGTTGCGGGTTTCATGCATGACTTTACACAACTGACATTCCAACACACATTTCTAACCACTTATACTTGTTGTCAGGACATTACCTGCGCTTGCCAAGTGTGACATCAAGACCTTATCCGCTCTTATACTTCTTCATGCTCCGGTTGTATTAGATTGGTCGAGCACAAGGGAGGTGAGCTTTGTGTCAATACATTTAAAACACAAACAATTAAATGTATTTAACACTTTTTGTGACATTAAAGCAAATATGTTTTTCGGTTTAATCTGCCACAAAAACCACATTTGAGAAACTGCAAAGAACGCGTTTCGCAAAAGTTTTATTGCTTTGCTTATATTGCTCTATATTCCATGTAGCGTTCCATAATCTGTGGTATTACGTTCAGTAACTAAACATTATTTTTGTGCAGATCGCCATTTTGCGGCTAGTTGGACGATCTTTGGAACTTCGCAGTCTATGATTGCTCTGGTGTGACACCTGGCGGCGTACGAAATAAATGGCGAAGGCCGGAAGTGAAGCACTCGAATGCAGACGCACTGTGTTGAATGAAGGACAAAGTTGAGGTACTGATGTTAATGACAAAACCATTTCGTGTATTCCACAACAGACTGTTGCAAACACGCTTTTCTGCTGGGGGGGGGGGGGGGGGGGGGGGGGGGGGGGGGGGGGGGGGGGGGGGGGGGGGGGGGGGGGGGGGGGGGCAACCACATTTACGATTTTTAGTTTAGAGAGATATTATGCAGTCGTGGCACAACACAGCTTTTTTGACTTGGTGACCGTTAGTAATATGTCGGTGTTTTGTAAAAGTCTTTATTTTAACAAGCTTTTAGTGATAAAGTTTGCTGTAAAAGGCACAACGCAACGAAAACACCGCGCCATAACGAATCATTGGGCCTCTAATCTTTAAGTAGGTGCGTCGAAACGTCAGAATAAAATTACATTTGCCAGAAGAGCTCTACAAACTTGATATTATGCCTGGCAGCAATCGCTTATGAACTTACACATGTGATGCATTTGGCAACACCGGAAATCATAAGAAACCGTTTGTAACTTTGTATGGGATAAGACTGCTTGAGCATTTTCTTCGTAGTTTGAATACATTTCATGTTATTCGGTTACGACAGTCCAATATGCCACTGTGATAAGCGTAATAGTTATGTGATTGGTCTGCCAAGAGCGATTTTCAAATTGACAGCAATAAATACAAGATGAAAATATAATGACGATGTTCATCAGTGGTTCCTTCTAAAACGGAAAAATAGAAACGGAAAAAATGCCGTAATTTATTCATTTGTATATCACTTGCGTTCCCATTTTTAGTGATCAAAATACAGTTATTATCCAATTAATATATGTTTGGTCATCCAAGGGGACTTAACATGAGAAACGCATTTCTATGTTGTTGCCAAACAAAAAAAACTTTTACTGAAACCGCATTAATTTTGTTTAAGACTTTTAGCACGCGTGGCTGCTACACGACTGTTAGTTGTATATATGTGAAATGGCAGAATTTGTGAAAGTTGGAAGCTGATTTCTTTGCAACTGATGCAGTCGTTTTCTTGGAAATGAAATAAAACATCATTAAGTTCTTTTAATACCGTAACCAATATACAATTACACTTGTATGCTGGCAGAAACATCCCTTTTTGAATGTAAGCATTCTTTGCCCGGAAGCATACGCCGATTGGTTTGGAAGGCGCCCTTATTCTGTTTATCACGCGTTAGCATACTTTTCAGCTTCCCTCACAAGCTGTTTTGCAGAGCGTGTGGTTTACTGCTTTGATTTTATTTTAAACTCCCTGATATTGTGTTTTCACTGTTTGAGCTTCGTCATTTGTGTTTGTTGGTTTGTGAACCACTTTAGTGCAAGGGTGACGAAATAGATAGGCAATCCCGGGTATTTGATCTATAGTTGATTGCAGAGCTTATTGGGTTAGGCAAAGTTGATATTGCTTCTCAACTGCTCAGACAAACTCCCAAATAATCTCTGTAACACGTGCATGGTAGATGAACACGTGCACGCGATTCATGTTAATATTGTGCCGGGAGAAATGTCAAACTAAACTTTGCTTGGCAAGTTCATTTGTTTGCAAAGAANTGCTAGGTGATAAAATATACAGGAAATCCGGTATTTGATCTATAGTTGGTTGCAGAGCTTATTGGCACAGTTGATATTGCTTCTTAACTGCTCAGACAAACTCCCAAAAAATCTCAGTAACACGTGCATGGTAGATGAACACATGCACGCGATTCATGTTAATATTGTGCCGGGAAAAATGTCAAACTAAACTGTGCTTGGCAAGTTCATTTGTTTGCAAAGAAACAACGCTTGTTTTTCGTGTTTGAGTTGAAATGTTTGATGTGTACACATGTTGTTTAGCTTGATATAAACTTACACCACATCAACTGATTTGACTCAATAACACTCTTTTGGCAAATTTATTGTGTCTTCCAATAGATCTATTTCGATTTTGCTTCGTAAAACAGATGAGTGTCACTGAAACCGCGACGAAATGGCCGCTAGAGTTTGCTGACGGTTTTGGCCGTTTTATTTTGACGGTTTTGTTCATAGCATTATCTTGAACCCGCCAATACACAACTGGTAATGTTTACTTGCGTGTTTCAGGCATGACATTAAACAACCGATATTCCAACACACGTTTTCAACTACTTATATTTGTCGACAGGACATTACCTGCGCATACCAAGTGCGACAGCAAGACCTGATCTTCTACTCTCCTTGCATGCTCCGGTTCTCTGCGTTTGTCAAGAAGAGTGGTAAGCTTTTGTGTTGCTTATCTTCTGATAAAAGAGTATTTATTGCATTTCTTTATGATTTCAATACACGATCTGGGTTTAGTCCAGAAGTTAAAATGCCATCAAAGCATCTGTTATTATTTTAATACTTATGCAACTAAACGNTATGCTGGCAGAAACATCCCTTTTTGAATGTAAGCATTCTTTGCCCGGAAGCATACGCCGATTGGTTTCGAAGGCGCCCTTATTCTGTTTATCACGCGTTAGCATACTTTTTAGCTTCCCTCACAAGCTGTTTTGCAGAGCGTGTAGTTTACTGCCTTGATTTTATTTTAAACTCCCTGATTTTGTGTTTTCACTGCTTGATCTCCATCATGTGTTTATTGGTTTGTAAACCACTTTATTGCAAGGGTGACAAAATAGATAAGCAATCCCGGTATTTGATCTATAGTTGGTTGCATGAACGAACNACTTTTTTGTGTGATTCTACAACACCCTTAAAACTGCTAGCGTTTATTTATGTTTTATATAAACTTTAAAGGGATTTGGTAGGAAACTAGCATTTGTGAAAAACAGTTGACAGTAAATTGGTGTGATGTGTGATTGTAACTTGGATGTTGTTATTTCTAACTTGACTTTTAATAACTTGCACAAACAAATGGTAAGCGAGTACTTGCCCATCAACCTTTCTATGGTCCAGTTGAATTGGATACGCCGAGCACTAGAGAGGTGAGCTTGGTGTTAACACGTTTAAAACACAAACAATAAAAATGTATTTACCGCTTTAAATACTTTTACCGCTTTTGGTTCGGTTAAAGCAACTTCGTCTTTTTGGTGTAATTTGCAACAAAATTAACACTTAAGCAACTGCAAAGAACGCAAGGTTTCAGTTTCAGTGCATTAGCGTTCCAATAGCGGTGGTACGTTCAGCAGCTATCACCATTTCTGTACAGACCGACATCATTTCGGGGCTTGTTGGACGATATTAGGAACTTCGCATTCAATTTTTGCTCTGGTGTGACACCTGGCGGCATACGAGATGAGACGAAGGCCGGAAGCGAAGCACTCGAATGCAGACGTACTGTGTTAGATGAAGGACAAAGTGTTGAGGTACTGATGTTAAAATGGCAGAACTATTTCGTGTATTGAAACAACAGACCGTTGCAAACACGCTTTACTGCTGGTTAACACCTTACACACGCCAACTAGATGTAAGATTTTCAGTTTAAATGATTTTTCTGCAGGCGTGCCACAACGCAGCTATTCTAAGTTGGTTAAACCGTTAGTGACAAAGTGCCGGTGTTTTGTAAAAAAAGACGTGACTTTAACTAGCGTTTAGTGATTAAAATCGCTGTTAAGCAAGCTTATTGTTATAATGATTGTCATTGTTGAAATGTTAGGGGGGGGGGCAGTTTCAGTGCATTAGCGTTCCAATAGCGGCGGTACGTTTAGTAGCTATCACCATTTTTGTACAGACCGACGACCGACATCATTTCGGGGCTTGTTGGACGATCTTTGGAACTTTGCAGTCAATATTTGCTCTGGTGAGACACCTGGCGATATGCAGTTTCCAGACGAGACGAAGGCCGGAAGCGAAGCACTCGAATGCAGACGCACTGTGTTGGATGAAGGGCAAAGTGTTGAGGTACTGATGTTAAAATGGCAGAACTATTTCGTGTATTGAAACAACAGACCGTTGCAAACACGCTTTACTGCTGGTTAACACCTCACACACGCCAACTAGATGTAAGATTTTCAGTTTAAATGATTTTTGTGCAGGCGTGCCACAACGCAGCTATTTTAAGTTGGTTAAACCGTTAGTGACCAAATGGCGGTGTTTTGTAAAAAAGACGTGACTTTAACTAGCGTTTAGTGATTAAGATCGCTGTTAAGCAAGCTTATTGTTATAATGATTGTCATTGTTGAAATGTTACATATTGTTAACAAAAAAAAAAAAACAAAAAATCTGGCTAACAACAATCTATCCTGCAGTGGGATTACACACGCCTGGGGGGGGGGTTAACAAAAAAAAACAAAAACAAAATCTGGCTAACAACAATCTATCCTGCAGTGGGATTACACACGCCTTAAACTTTACGTGACAATGTCTTTTTCGTTTAACCAGTGTGCCTTGTTTTTTATTGTAATGCGCCAGACAGATTAACTCTATATGTAATGCTAAATGTCCGTGTTTAGTGTTGTCATGCAATATGAACTATTTGTCATTTTTCCTTTGGATGTCTGCATTGTCAATCCGCAATTGGTAACGGTCACTTGCGGGTTTCAGACATGACTTTACGCAACTGACATTCAAACACAGGTTTCTAAGTCATTTTATTTGTTGACAGGACATTACCTGCACTTGCAACACTCGTGTTGTTTAGGTGTGCGCAACTGAGATGCAGCCCCATATTGTTGAAGATTTTCTGGTTCCAGCATTCTGGTCCCTGTGTTTTTGAGGTGGGCGCACCCAAGATGTTACACTTTGGTCGCCGTGTTGCAGATATCGGCGCATATGAGGTGCAGCCTTCTAGTTTTTAAGGCGTCGAGGTGGGCGTTCATAAGGTGCCACCTTCTGGCTCTCGTGTTGTTGAGGTGGACACACATAATATGCAGACTTCTGGTCCCTGTGTTGTTGAGGTGGGCGGTCATGAGATGCAGCCTTCTGGTTCCCATGTTGTTGAGGTGGGCGGTCATGAGATGCAGCCTGGGGGGGGGGCTAAGAAAATAACAGAATCTGTCTAACAAAAATCTATCCTGTAGTGGGATTACACACGCGTGACAATGTCTGCAGTCTTCTGGTCCCCATGTTGTTAAGGTAGGCGTTCATGAGATGCAGCATTCTGGTCCTCGAGTTGCTGAGGTTGTGCTTATAAGATGCAGACTTCTGGTCCCTGTGTTGTTGAGGTGGGCGCTCGTGAGACACATCCTTCTGGTTCCCATGTTGTTGAGGTGGGCGGTCATGAGATGCAGCCTTCTTATCCCCTTGTTGTTGTGGTGGGCCCTCATGAGGTGCAGACTTCTGGTCCCTATGCTGTGTTGAGGCGGGCGCGCATGAGATGCAGCCTTTTGGTCCCCATGTTGTTGAGGTGGGCGCTCTTGATATGCAGTTTCTGATCTCCTTGTTGTTGAGGTGGGCCCTCATGAGATTCGGCCTTCTCGTCGCCATGTTGATAAGGTAGGCGTCCATGAGATGCAGTATTCTGGTCCCCGTGTTATTGAGGTTGTGCTCATGGGGGGGGGGGGGTCCCCATGTTGATAAGTTAGGCGTTCATGAGATGCAGTATTCTGGTCCCCGTGTTATTGAGGTTGTGCTCATGAGGTGCAGCATTTTGGTCCCTGGAGTGTTGAGAGTTGCTGACGATGTGCGCATCAGATGCAGCCTTCTTATGCTCGTTTATTCAAAGCAGGCGCTTATGAGGTACATCCCTGGTCCTTGTGCTGATGAGGCGGGCGTTCATGAGATGCAGCTCTTTGGTTCCCGTGGGGGGGGGGTTATACTCGTTTATTCAAAGCAGGCGCTTATGAGGTACAGCCCTGGTCCTTGTGCTGATGAGACGGGCGTTCATGACATGCAGCTCTTTGGTTCCCGTGTTGTGGAGGTGGGCGCTCATGAGATGCAGCCTTCTTTTCCTCGTTGGATTCATGTGGGTCTTTATGAGGTGCATCCTTCTGGTCCCCGTTGTGTTGAGGTGGGCACCTATGTAATGTAGACTTCTGGTCCCTGTGGTGTTGAGGTAGGCGCTTATGTGATGCAGCCTTCTGGTACCATGTTTTCGAGGTAGGCGTACATAAGGTTCATCCTTCTGGTCTCGTGATGTTGAGGTGGGCGCTCATGAGATGCAGCCTTCTATAACCACGTTTTGAAGAGGGCGCTTATGAAGTGTAGCCTCTTGTCCCCGTGTTGTTGAGATTTGGGCTCAGCCTTCTGGTCTCCTTGTTCTTGAGGTGGGCGATCATGAGAGGGGGGGGGGCGGAGGTGGGCGCTCATGAGATCCAGCCTTCTTTTCCCCGTTGTGTTGAGGTGGGTCTTCAAGAGATGCAGCCTTCTGGTCCCTGTGTTGTTGAGGTGGGCGGGGGGGGGGTGGAGGTGGGCGCTCATGAGATGCAGCCTTCTTTTCCCCGTTGTGTTGAGGTAGGTCTTCAAGAGATGCAGCCTTCTGGTCCCTGTGTTGTTGAGGTGGGCGCTCATGATATGCAGTTTCTGATCTCCTTGTTGTTGAGCTGGGCTCCCATGAGATGCAGACTTCTGGTCCCCATGTTGATAAGGTAGGCGTTCATGAGATGCAGCATTCTGGTCCCAATGTTATTGAGGTTGTGCTCATGAGGTGTAGCCTTCTGGTCCCCAAAGTGTTGAGGTGAGCGATGATGAGATGCAGCCTTCTTATCCCTGCGTTGATGAGGTGGGTCCTCATGAGATGCAGGCTTCTGGTCTCCATGTTGTTAACGAGGGCGCTCATGAGGTGTAGCCTTCTGGTCCCTAGGGCCTTGAGGTGGGCGTTCATGAGGTACAGACGTCTGGTCCCCGTTATGTTGAGGAGGGCTCATGAGGTGCAGCCTTCTGCTCCCATGTTGATGAGGTGGGCGATCATGAGATGCAGTCTTCTGGTTCCGTGTTGCAGAGGTGGACGCTAATGGGATGCCCCCTCTGGTCCGCATGTTGATCAGTTTGGCGCTCAGGAGATACAGAATTCTGTCCTCGTGTTGCTGACGATGTGCGCATCAGATGCAGCCTTCTTATGCTCGTTTATTCAAAGCAGGCGCTTATGAGGTACATCCCTGGTCCTTGTGCTGATGAGGCGGGCGTTCATGAGATGCAGCTCTTTGGTTCCCGTGTTGTTGAGGTTGACGCTCATGAGATGCAGCCTTCCGGTCTCCGTGACATTAAAGCAGGCGCTCGTTAGGTACAGCCCTGGTCCCTGAGCTGATGAGGCGGGCGTTCCAGAGATGCAGCATTCTGGTTCCCGAGTTGTTGAGGTTGCGCTCATTAGATGCATCCATTTGGTTCCCGTGTTGTTGCGGTGAGCGCTCTTGAGGTGCATCCTTCTGGCCTCAAGTTGTTGAGGTGGGCGCACTCAAGATGTATCATTTTGGTCCCTGTGTTGTGGAGGTGGGCGCTCATGAGATGCAGCCTTCTTTTCCCCGTTGTGTTGAGGTAGGTCTTCAAGAGATGCAGCCTTCTGGTCCCTGTGTTGTTGAGGTGGGCGCTCATGATATGCAGTTTCTGATCTCCTTGTTGTTGAGCTGGGCTCCCATGAGATGCAGACTTCTGGTCCCCATGTTGATAAGGTAGGCGTTCATGAGATGCAGCATTCTGGTCCCAATGTTATTGAGGTTGTGCTCATGAGGTGCAGCCTTCTGGTCCCCAAAGTGTTGAGGTGAGCGATGATGAGATGCAGCCTTCTTATCCCTGCGTTGATGAGGTGGGTCCTCATGAGATGCAGGCTTCTGGTCTCCATGTTGTTAACGAGGGCGCTCATGAGGTGTAGCCTTCTGGTCCCTAGGGCCTTGAGGTGGGCGTTCATGAGGTACAGACGTCTGGTCCCCGTTATGTTGAGGAGGGCTCATGAGGTGCAGCCTTCTGCTCCCATGTTGATGAGGTGGGCGATCATGAGATGCAGTCTTCTGGTTCCGTGTTGCAGAGGTGGACGCTAATGGGATGCCCCCTCTGGTCCGCATGTTGATCAGTTTGGCGCTCAGGAGATACAGAATTCTGTCCTCGTGTTGCTGACGATGTGCGCATCAGATGCAGCCTTCTTATCCCCGTTTATTCAAAGCATGCGCTTATGAGGTACAGCCCTGGTCCCTGTGCTGATGAGGCGGGCGTTCATGAGATGCAGCTCTTTGGTTCCCGTGTTGTGGAGGTTGCGCTCATTCAATGCATCCATTTGGTTTCCGTGTTTTTGCGGTGGGCGCTCATGAGATGCAGCCTTCTTTTCCCCGTTGTGTTCATGTGGGTCTTAATGAGGTGCAGCCTTCTGGTCCCCGTTGTGTTTAGGTGGGCACTCATGTGATGTAGACTTCTGGTCCCTGTGGTGTTGAGGTAGGCGCTTATGTGATGCAGCCTTCTGGTACCATGTTCTTGAGGTAGGCGCACATAAGATTCATCCTTCTGGTCTCGTGTTGTTGAGGTGGGCGCTCATGAAGTGTAGCCTCTGGTCTCCATGTTGTTGAAATTGGGGCTCAGCCTTCTGGTCTCCTTGTTCTTGAGGTGGGCGATCATGAGACGCATCCTTCTGGTCCCATGTTGTTGAGGCGGGCGCACTTAAGATGTATCATTCGTGGTGTTAGAAGTGCCGCACCTTGACGTGTAGACCTCTGGTCCGGTGCCCTCCGAAGTGCAGCCCCTCTTCGTCGGGCATGGATGTTGAAGAGGTGGAGCCTTTCCTCAATGGCACGTCTTGTCTACCTTCGACACGCCATCTCGAGCTTGTTCCAATTCTTGTTGTACATCACAAACGACTAGTCTCTGAAAAGGTGTGTCTGATTCGAGGTGATGCTCAAATGTTTTTTCCACTTTGAAAGCACACAGGTTTGGAATTCTGCCTGTTCATACCAACGTTTTGAAACTCATCACGCAGTTTATCACTCATGTCCATAT
>QLIY01002918.1:4969-15259 GCA_003260075.1 Phallusia mammillata | reverse complement strand
ATAGGAAAGTTTTGTACAGCATGAGAATGAATTGTGAAAACAAAAGATATCTGTTTTCGAAGCAGATGAGCTGATTTTTGTCCTTCGTTTATGCAACAAACTACGGATTGATTATCGAAGCCCCCCCCCCGTCAAATGTACATGGTCTTACCATTTCTATTGTTGCTTTGTGTGGTACCTGTTCCCCCCCCCCTTAACCAAAAAAACACGAATTCAGGGACGTAAAAGAATAATTAAAGACGAAATTTGTGTAGGTTTAAAACTACAAGGCTAGCAGGTCGAACCTGTAGCAGGCGACAGACGATACAGCGATACGATGTTTACAAACATTACTAGAGCGAAGATTTACAGAATATTTAGTGTTAGGATTTAAAATATGCGATGGATTTCTATTTTTTTATGGAATGGCTACAACAAAATTGTGCGGAATATTGCCAAAAACGAGTGGAAGCGGTGTAGCTTTTGTTAAGGATAATTATGGAATTTTTAGGATACTATTTTTTTAGGAAAAGCTAGCAAAAACAAATTAAGAAGTTGGGTTTTAGTGTCAAAGGGAAGTGGTATGGATACAATTACTTTTTAGAAGAAGAAAGATGGGTTAAACTTGGTTCAAACAAAGGTATATTGACAAACATTCATGATGTAGTAGTTGGATAAGGAAAAGTGTCAATAAGTGGATCCCAAAAACTAAGCAATGGGGGAAGAACAGCCAGGCATAGAGTCACTCGCCTTTTCGGGGTCAAACTACGGATTGATTATCGAAACTGGTTTTTGGACATAATTTTGATATACAATGCATTACATCAGGTACATTATTTTGCATGATCACACATACACATTATATACGAAAATAATGCTGGTCTGCCATGATGTTTAAAACGAATATGTTGTTTATTTGCGTTTGTGAAAACAGACAATGTATTGTTTGGTTATGATTGATTTTATTCCAAAATTTTCAACAGCGTTTACAGAGCAGATGACCGCGTGATTGAAGCTAAGTGTTTTTTTTGTAATACTGCGAATAAAATCCTAATGTACAGCAATCGAATATCCCACGGACTGGGGCAGAACTTAAATTACTGTAGATTTAAATAGTTTGGTAAACAACGTCAAATGTACATGGTCTTACCATTTCTATTGTTGCTTTGTGTGGTACATGTTTTTTTCACATTGTTTAGAATCAAAATCCATACAAAAAGACAACTTTGAGCCAAAGTTAACCTTTTAATGAACATCACAACGGTAAAGTTACTTTAGGTTGTGAGCCAACATGTGTCTTTTCAAATTTGAAATGTCACTGAAACTCTTTCCACAAGCATCACATCGATGTGGTTTCTCTTTAGTGTGGGTTAACATGTGTCTTTTCAAATTTCCACTTCGGGTAAACTTTTTATCACAAATTTCACATCGAAAAAGTTTCTCTTTAGTGTGAGTCAACATGTGTCTATTCAAATTTGAAACAATACTGAATTTCTTTTCACAAACATCACATCGATGTGGTTTCGCTTTGGTATGTGTCAACATGTGTGTTTTCAAAGTTGAACTGACACTGAAACTCTTTTCACAAAAATCACATCGATGAGGTTTTTGTTTAGTGTGGGTCAACATGTGCGTTTTTAAATTTGAAATGATACTGAATTTTTTTTCACAAACAACACATCGATGAGGTTTTTGTTTGGTGTGAATCAACATGTGGATGTTCAAGCTTCCTCTTAGTGTAAATCTTTTTTTACAAGTATCACATCGATAACGATTCTTTTTGTCGTGGGTCAACATGTGTCTTCTCAAATTCGAACTAAAATTGAAACTCTTTTCACAAACATCACATCGATGAAGTTTCTTTTTGGTGTGGGTCAACATGTGTGATTTTAAGTATCCACCACGAGCAAACCCTTTATCACAAACAACACATCGATGTGTTTTTTCTCCAGTGTGAGTCAACATATGTATTTTCAAAGTTCCACTTCGGATAAAAGTTTTTTCACAAACATCACATCGATGAAGTTTCGGAATACAGCGTTTCAGCTTATGTCGTTTTATATTTCCACGTTCAATTAACCTCAGATCATATACATCACTTTGCTCGATTTTAAAATCCTGAAATTCCATCTCGTCAAATTTGGATGTCCAGGTATTATAACAAAATGTTTTATCTGAATCATGAGTACCATGTTATGACCTGAAGAAAGATGTTAGCAATTTTACTATTGTACTAAATGCTTTAATTGCTGTTGCTAAGTTTAAAACAAAGAAATGTTATGTTTAAAATTGTTTGACATAAATTTAATTAAACAAACTTACTACGTACCGGAACGTAGAAGCAACCTATATCGATTCATACTACAAATTTCCAACAACATGTGTGCAAAAGTAAATATATTGAACAATACTACCCTTGAGTATTGAGATTCAAATAACAGAAGAAACACTTATGCGATTGACTATATACAAAGCATAATTCACAAGTGAATTTCAAACTAGCTAGTACAGCGGTTCCCAACCGGGGAGGAATTCCTCCAAAGGGAAGAATTTTATGAGTTCAGGGGAAGAATTTTATAAAAACTGTAAAAAAAATAATTTGCATTGGAAATGTTACAGAATGTTTTTTTAATACATTATTATGTCCATTATAATTTGGACCCGGTTTAAATTTGAAACTAGTTGTAAAGGATTCTGAAATGGACATCCCTAGCTATAAGGTCTATTTCAAATTGTTCTAATTTTTTAAGTTATATTTGTTTTTCGTCTGATGGGGAGGAATGAATAGTTCGAAAATGGGCAAAGGGAGGAATGTAGCAAAAAAGGTTGGGAACCACTTTGAAGCAATTTTGAAACAAGCTGCTTATATTTTCATGTCAGAATTTAACAAAATAAAATAAATTGTAAGCCATCCCAACAAAGAAACTAAACTTTTGTGGACCATTTCTGGACTTGCTTCGTTGAAAACATTACAAAGTTAACAGAACCAAACACAAGTTTTAAACAGAACAAACACNCAGCCAGCTATTTAAAAACTTCCTTTTCCAGCGTGTCCGATTACCCCTCACTTATATTGGTTCGAAACTAGGACAAACCAACTGAGGGAAAATCAAAATTATTGGACAAGAGCTTAATTATATGTCAGACTCAACCAGTAACAAAATCCAATAACAAAAAGAATCAATTTCGTCAAACTTTAGGATTCTATGGTCGATAAAGTTGGCAATTTTTGTTCTAACTTTTAAAACACTGGAAGGTTTTTTTTTTCTTTTGACGTAACAAAGAGAATTGTGCGCGTTGTTCGTAAGTAGCAAAACAACAAAACTTTGTTGACAGCAAAAACGTAATACTTCATATTTGCGTACAATTACTAAAAGCTCAATGCTTCTTTTAGTAAAAAAGGTTGTCTGATTTGAAGCAATTTTGAAACAAGCTGCTTATATTTTTATGTCAGAATTTAACAAAATAAAATAAAATGTAAGCCATCACAATAATGAAACTAAACTTTTCTGGACCATTTCTGAAATTGCTTTGTTGAAAACATTACAAAGTTAACAGAACCCAACACAAGTTTTAAACAGAACAAACACTTTTAATCACTCATAGACTAATTTTCGACTGAAGTGTTGAGCGATCGGCATTGTCTTGCTTCGCAATGCAACAGTCAGCTATGCAACAATTTCCTTTTCCAGCGTGTCAGATTACAAGCGTTAATTATAATGGTCGGGGTCCGAATTGGGCAAAACCGTTATACAGTGTCCACTGGCGCTGGTAAAATCAAAACGCGCTGTTCAGTGCTTTCATAAAATCGGGTGTTTAATTATGCGCGATATCCGTGTAACTTTAACCTAAAGCAACTCGCTGTAGCCAATGTGACAAACAACCGACTTTTTGAACACACGTGACAAAGTCTTTCTTAATTTTTTTTTTAATATACCATAAAAACCTTTTTACTTACTGCGACATACTTGTTTGAACTAATGTGGCACAACTGACATACAAGTTGCTGATCAAGCTGCCTGACTATTTGCTAAGTAGATTTATTCTAAATTACCGTTTTATCGTGCAGTAGATAGTATCGTGTTCAATAGAATCCTAATTCACACGCTTTCGGTCACAAATATTGTTTGTGGAACAATGCAGTAAAGTAACTATGCGTGTGCTTATTAACTTAACCGCATTGTGTCTCATACGTGCTGATCTGATCGAGTGGCTTAGCGACGCGGCAGTCAGCTGTGCAACAATTTCCTTTCCCAGCGTGTTCAATTACAAGAGTCATTTATAGTGGTCATAAACTGGGCCTGGGGACTGGTAACTGATTAGTCAAAACGGTTAATTAAGACATGTGAAAAATCATTTCAGTTGGTCAGGTACTAACACATCGGTGAAAACACTTCTGCGCCGATTTTATTACATTTGTGGAAAATATTACAAGTAATACTAACTTTCGCTTTATTACAACTGCAGTCATATTGCACACTCAAATTAACCTAACTGCTGGTCAAATATGAAACCTGTGAAAAAATCGTCCTAACAAACCAATTAAACTTTCCACTTGCTTTGCCTCGCTACTGAAAATCCCTCAACAGGGCAACTGTTTCCATTTGCATCGCGTTCACAAACTAATTTATACAGTAATCAGTTATGCAGCTGCGACCTCCGACGTTTTCACGTTTTTGTATTACAGGAAGCAATTAGCTAGTTTGACTAAGGGCATGCAGTTAAGGACAAATGGTGTATGTGGCGTTTTTTTTTTCAATAGAACGTTTGGCAGCGTATGCTGCGACTGCTTTTTGAATGACAATTTAGGTGTCAACTATGCGTGATGTTACGCACTCATTCAGCTACAGTGACGCGCGACAATTTTTTTTTGTATGTGGTTGAACACAGCAGTGGAAAGAAGCGTTTTTCTGAATAGGGAAACAAAATCGCACAAAGTGTCAGTTAACACCTCAAATTGTGTGATGCAACCTAACAAGTAGTTTACACGTTGTTTTCTCCAAAAGTTAACTATTTGATTATACTGATTCGTTTTTATATGATGCAAAATTAATTTTCAAACGCTTTTGCTTGGTGTGTTACGAAAAAGTCATCTACTCATCATCACCAAACTGGTGAGGAGAAGTATACAAATCGGAGTACCAGAGAATCCTCAGCCGGGGTTCATTTGCCTTCATAATGCAGAAAAATTAAGGGTTGTTAGTGTTTATTTAAAAGTTAAGTGATGAAAAGTGTGGCTTATAGGATATGTTCTTACGAGCGGAACCACGAATTTTAAGTATATTTACAACGCAAAGAAAAAGCTATAACATATTTTATAACGCTGGTGATGCGACATTGTTGAGCATAAAGGAAAAGAAATTCAGAAATTTTCCACATGGAAATTAAGGCAAACTTTGAAACAATTGAATTTTAGGAAATATTACCATCAAGAAACATAATCAAACGAAATACTGTAAGACATTAATTGCAATATCTGTCAATCTCGCTTAAATTTGCACAAGGAGTAGACCAGAAAAATCTAACATGCTGGAATCCCACGACAGGGATTTAATTATACTTTGTTTGAACAAATTCGCAGATATAAGAGACCTTTGCGTTACATTCTAATGTTTTCTAAGCCTAGCATCGGCCTTATATTTGCAAGTGAAAATTCTTACCTGACGTTTTAATCTGGCTTACTATGACCAGTTGTTGCGCGTACACAAAATAATGTAGACAGAAATTAGTTGTGTAGGTGCGATCTCCGACGTTTGTACGAGTTTGTGTTACAGTAAGCTATTGACTAGTTTGACTCAGGGCATCCAGTCAATCAATTAACGTTTAGCAGGGGATACTTAGCCTGTGCTTTGAATGCCAATTTAGGTTTCAACTACGTGGCGTGATGTTACACACTCATTTAGCTACCGTTCTGGTGAGCGAAACATTGGCAAAAACACAAGTTCTTAATAAACAACTAGCATTTGGTTTAGCATTACACCACGTGAACGGCAAAATAAAAATAAAGTATGCAATTTGCTATCAGCTAAAACTAAAAAAAGCTTACAACGCTGTTGACACGATTATAAACTATCACAAAATATTATTTGGAAAATAAAAATATATTACATCCATGTCAATTTCGGTTTTCGTTTCGTTTTAGGCGGAAAGTGTTTTTATGTTAACACGTGCCGTTAAACCCATTAATTCCGCGTATAGATCAAAGTGTTCGTAATGCTGCGAACGTTTAACATTACTTTTTTCGACAGTTTGATTCATAATCGCATGGATAACAATTTTGATTTGGGTTGAAGTAAATCTACAGTACATTACGCACTTTGTTAATTGTTCAACAAAATCATCAACGTTTAATAAACTTACTCCAATTCTGTAATCGTTTCCAAACAAATTGACATCCTGCAGCCTGGAGGTAGAGCTACTAACAAAGAGCTTGGGCTGGCCCTCGCCCTGGGAATTTCTGGTAGGTGGCGCAACAGAGCATAGGAAGGGTGGGTGCCATAGACGAAAGGATAGAAATCAGTGAGTAAACTTATAATTTCTGTTGATTTTGCATTAAGTCGATCCAACGTCGAATTTACAACGGGATAAAACACTGAAAAAATTTGGTTTAATGTCAATTAACTTTACATGGTGCTGCATTAAAAAGCTTTAAACGATCGCTGATAACAAACATTCCATGAATTTGAATTTGTAATACTAGTAAATATTCAGTAATTGATTGGTTTAAATTATTTGCAAAAAGAACATGTGAAGTGTTTGTCTTACCATTTTTTGATTTTAGTTGATATCGGGAGTGAAACATTTTGTGCATGTTTTCTCCAAAAATTTGCATAAATCCGTTTTCTATTTAATATTGCAAATACATCTGCTCTCTGCAGGCCTCCAGTGGTGTTTGATTAGGAGCATGACGTAACATAATGTATTTTCCCTGAAAACTAGCAGTTGCTTAAAAAAATGCATTATGCAACAAAATATTTGCCTGATATTCATAATAAGCTTGACTTTTAAAATCTGATCTTGTACAAGTAGCAAATGTCCCAAATGTATTTTTGTTCATCCAGTTTTGGTGATCTGGAATTGAAAAAGCACGTAAGAACAATTTTCGAGTGGAGAAAATAATCTTTTTCACCCATAACATTTTCGTTGTTGTTTGGCGACGTAAAACCACAAGTCATTATAACTTTCATCTAACCTAAATCACTATCGTTGATAGTGGGCGCGAGAATCCATGCAGCACCAGCAGCTATCATGTCACAATAAACTTTAATACAAAAGAAAACGTGATTTAGGGAAATGAGTGGTGATTGATTAAGACCATTTCTGAAGCATTGCCTTCAAAAATGGACAAATCTTAGAAACAACGACGGCCTTGCAACCCTGTCTTTAGCGCACTGACGAGACCATTGTGAACTATTAATATTTTCTGCAAAGTAGGATAGTCAACGTCCACACGCTTGTTTCTGGGTAATTTTCTTCAATTATTTGTATCTCAACAACTTTTTTTAAGATTCATCCAACAAAAACTTGTGCAATTGTTATCTTACAATGCAATTGGAAACGAAACTTGGCGAGTACTTTGACTGAATGCTGACAATTCATTCATTGCAATATGGGAAAGCTCAAACACAAAGTTAACTATATCATAGAAAAATTGTAGATTATATCAATTCGTAAAAAACACGATGCACCTCAATTTTTAAGTCATGTTTGCTAAAAGGTTCGCTGTGCAACACTTACGACATGTAAATTTCGCTGCGGATCCAATGATTGGATACAGATGAAGATGTTCAGCAATAGGAAGTATCTCATAATATCCCATCGACTGGCACCTAATGTTCACATAATTTGCAGTGGATTCAAATGGCGTTTGTTCAACATTAAATGACAACAAACCGCAAAAACATCAATCGAGCTTCTCATTAGTGGTTAATTTTCCCATCTCCACTATAAGCAAACTTTTTCACACAAACATCTTATGGATGAGGGTTCGCTTTAGTATGAATCAATATGTGTGATTTCAAAGTACTAAGACGAGCAAACCGCTTCTTACAAACATCACATTGATAAGGTTTTTCTTTAGTGTGAGTCAACATATGCCTTTTCAAATCTACACCACGAGCAAACCGTTTCTCACAAACTTCACATCGATGAGATTTCTCGTCAGTGTGAATCAACATGTGTGTCTTTAAATCACTACCACGGGCAAACCGTTTCTTACAAACAAAACATCCATAAGGTTTCTCTTTGGTGTGAGTCAACAAGTGTCTTTTCAAATGTCCACTCTGTGTAAATCGTGTATCACAAAGATCACATCGAAAAGGTTTCTCATCTGTGTGAACCAACATGTGTTTTTTAAAATCTCCACCACGAGCGAATCGTTTTTCACAAACACCACATCGGTGAGGTTTTTCATTGGTGTGTGTCAGCATGTGCTCTTTCAAATCACCTTTACGAGCAAACTCTTTTTCACAAACGTCACATCGGTGAGGTCTTTCATTGGTGTGTGTCACCATATGTTTTTTTAATACTCCAAGCAGAGTGAATGTCTTTCCACAAACAGTACACTGATAAGATTTTTCTTTGGTGTGGGTCAACATGTGTTGTTTCAAAATCCAACTTTGGGCGAATGTTTTTTCACAAACATCACATCGATGAGGTTTCTCTTTGGTGTGAGTCAACATGTGTCTTTTTAAAATCCAACTTTGGGCAAATGTTTTTTTACAAACATCACATTGACATAGTTTTTTAATGCTGTGTTTCAGCATATGTCGTTTTACATTTCCACCTTCAAGAAACCTTTGATCACAGCCAAAATCCTTTGATGTCATCTCTCCTAAAATTAGTTATTCAGGGTATTATACAGAAAATGGTTGAACTGATTTGCGATGAATATGTTATGAGCTGAAACAAGATAGAATTTTTTTGTTGATTGGCAAATGTAAATATGTCGTCGGGCGTTATACAGGGTGTCTACATCAGGGTAATGTCAGCTACCCAACATAGGCGTTAGCACACTTGGAGAGAAAACGAAGACAATAACTCGTAGATAAGTGTTGTAATTTCGACTGATACCTAATCGGCATTAGAACATCTGTTTTTATATTCATCTTGAACTGTAGGTACCTTGTAATACTGGTTGGTTTGTGATGCGCTGTACCATTCAAGGGTGTCGAAAGTTCTGTATACAGGAATAAAATAGTCTTGTTTTTGTCTACAAACAAACCAGCACATTCAGGCACCTACAGTTGTCCCACCACCCGTTAAACCAAAGCCTTTCTATATCAACGTGCCAGGCAGGTCATTCCACGGGCGCATGAAGGAACACCAAAAAGACGTAGCAAATTGGCTTTCGTAAAAATCTTTGACACAAATTTGTCACCTTTCGGAACGTAGAAGCATAAATATATTTACACCATACTAAAAAATTGCAACAACATGCGTGCTAAGGTGAAACATACAACACATTAACAAATTTTTATCTCCTCCAGGAGTTTTTATAATATAATGCCGACGTATCGATGTCCCATACGAGTCACCTTCATCAGGGACATGACATAAATTATCAACTAAAAGTTGTTATATAGCAACAAGGGCGGTAAAACAAACACAAAATGCGGCGGTAAAAAAACGCAGTGCGCATCAATGGTCCTAGCTCAATGGTGCAAAAGCGACCGATAAGTTATCGTCATTAAAACGTCCTTTTTAACGTTTATCGTGTTGGTGTAAGTTCTACGACTCTAGCAAACCTCGCTAGTGGAAATCAGTTTCCCTCGCCAACACATTGGCAACAGAAAAGTCAATGGTGTAATTATGGACAGTAAAGCTGAATTGCGAAGGGTATACGAGGCCCTGCGGTTAAACGGCTACCCGAACTGGATTATCAGTTACCGAAAAGTAGGTCCAAACAGCGTACTTTTGTCACTTTGCCTTACCTTTCTTGTTAACGGATGTAATCCGTCGCATGTTGACCGATTTTGGGGTCTTGGTACGGATTAAGCCAGTCAACACCCTACGTCAGATGCTGTCACAACCATAGATAAAAACGCGACAAGGGGCGTGCTAAACGCAATATCTTGTGGAGAGTGCAATGAGATTTCGCGGCGAGACGGTGAGGTCTTTGAATACGCTCCGAAAATAACACAAAAGAAATGTTGCCAAGAAAGATGCACAAAAATCGGCATTAGCACTTGTTGAACATACAATCTCACACCAACACGATGAACGTTAAAACGGACGATAAATTATCCGTCGCTTTTGCACCATTGAGCTAGGTGTTATCACTCGACCATTGGTGCAGACTACGTTTTTTTA
>QLIY01002917.1:0-12482 GCA_003260075.1 Phallusia mammillata | reverse complement strand
CATATGCACCATTCTTAACAACACGGGGATCGAAAGGCTGCATCTCATGAGCGCCCGCCTTAACACCACAAGGACTAGATGGCGGCATCTCATGAACGCCCACCTCTACAACACGGGGACCAAAGTGATACACTTTGGGTGCGCTCACCTCAACAACATGGGAGCAGAAGGCTGCATCTCATGAGCGCCAACCTCAAAAACATGGGGACCTGAATTCTGCATTTCATGAGCGTCCATCTTTATAACAGGGGTCCAGAAGGCTGCATCTCATAAGCCCCCACCTCAACCCCACAGGGACCAGAAGGATGCATCTCATGCGCGCCCAGGTCCACAACAAGGGTCCAGAAGATTGTATCACATAAGCGCCCATCTCAACAACATGGGACCAGAAGGCTGCACCACATAAGCGCCCACCCCAACGCAACAGGAACCAGACTGCTGCACCTCATCAGAGCCCACCTCAACGCCACATGGACAAGAAGGCTGCATCTCATGAACACGGGGACCAAAGTGAACAACATAGGACCGGAAGGCTGAATCTCATGGGCGCCCACCTTAACAACACGGGGCCAAAGTGGTAGATCTTGAGTGCGCCCAACTCAACAACATTGCACCAGAAGGCTGAATCTCATGAGCGCCCACCTCAACAACACTTCCGGAAACAGAAGACTGCACCTCATGAGCGCCCGCCTCAACAACACGGGAACAGACATCTGCACCTCATGAGCGCCCACCTCAACGTCATGGGGACCAGAAGTCTGCATTTCATCAGCGATCACCTCAAAACCACAGGGACCGGAATGCTGTATCTCATGAGCGCTCTCCTTAATAACACCTCCGGGACCAGAAGGCTACACCTCATGAGCGCCCACCTCAACAACACGGGGACCAGAATGCTGCATCTCATGAGCGCCCACCTCAACAACACGGGAACCAGAATGCTGCATCTCATGAGCGCCCACCTCTACAACACCGGGACGTAAGATGGGACCAGAAGACTCCATTTTGTGAGAACCCACTTCAACAACATGGGACCAGAAGGTTGTACCACATAAACGTCCACCTGAACACAACGGGGACCAGAAGTCTGCATCAGATGAGCGTCCACGTCCATAACAAGAGTCCGAAAGTTTGTACCACATAAGCGCCCACCTCAACACAACGGTGACCAAACGTCCGCATCCCTTGAGCGCCCACCTCAGCAACAGGGGACTAGAAGGTTGTACCACATAAGCGCCTACCCCAACACAACGAGGACCAAAAGTCTGCATCTCATGAGCGCCCACCTCTACAACAGGGGACCAGAAGGCTGCATCTCACAAGGGTCCACCTTAACCCCACAGGGACAAGAAGTATGGATATCATGAGCGTCCCTCTCAACAACATGAGGACAAAAAAGCTGAATCTCGTGAACGCCCACCTCAACAACGCGGGGACCAGAAGGCTGCACCTCATGAGCGCCCCCTTAACACCACGCTGGCCAAAGTGATACAGCTTGGGTGCGCTCACCTCGAAAACACGATGACCAGAAGTCTGCACCTCATGACCCCCCACCTCTACAACTTGATGACCAAAGTGGTTCACCTTCGGTGCGCCCACCTCAACGACATCGGACCAGAAGACTGCACCTCATGAGCGCCCTCATCAACAACATGGGGACCAGAAGGCTGCATCACATAAGCACCCACCTCAACAGACTAGGCACCAGAAGGCTGCAGCTCATAAGCGCCCACCACAACAACACGTGAGCCAGAAGGGTGCATCTCATACGCACCCACCTCAACAGCCTAGGACCAAAAGGCTTTAGGTCATGAGCGCCCGCATCAACACCACTAGGACCAGAAGGCTGCATCTTATGAACGCCCACCTCTACATCACGGGGACCATAGTGGTACACCATGGGTGCGCCCACATCAACGACATGGGACCAGAAGGCTGCACCACCTAAGCGCCTACCCCAACACAACAGGAACCAGAAGTCTTCATCTCTTGAACGCCCACCNTGCATCTCATCAGCACCCACCTCAACAACACTTCCGGGACCAGAAGGATGCATCTCATCAGCACCCACCTCAACAACACTTCCGGGACCAGAAGGATGCATCTCATCAGCACCAACCTAAACAAAAGTTTCGGGACCAGAAGGCTGCATCTCATGAGCGCCCACCTCAACAACACTTACGGGACCGAAAGGCTGCATCTCATCAGCAATCAACTCAACAACACTTCCGAGACCAGAAGGATGCATCTCATCAGCGCCCACCTTAACAACACGGGAACAGAAGGCTTCACCTCATAATCGCCCACTTCAAAAACTCGGGGGCCAGAAGGCTGTATCTCATGAGAGCCCACCTCGACACATCGGGGACCTGAAATCTGCATCTCATAAGCGTCCATCTCAAAATCATGGGGAAAAGAAAATTGCGCCTCATGAGAGCCTACCTTAACACCACGCTGACTAAAGTGATACCGCTTTTGTGCGCCCACCTCAACAACACTAAACCAGAAGTCTGCACCTCATGAGCGCCCACCTCAACGTCATGGGGTCCAGAAGTCTGCATCTCATCAGCGATCAGCTCAACACAACAGGGATCGGAATGCTGTATCTCATGAGCGCTCTCCTTAATAACACCTCCGGGACCAGAAGGCTACACCTCATGAGCGCCCTCTTCGACAACAAGGGGACCAGAAGTCCGCATCTCACGAGCGCCCACGTCCACGACAAGGATCTCATCATGATCGCGCTCCTTAACAACGCGGGGACCAAAGTGATACATCTTGGGTGCGCCCACCTCAACACCACCTCCAGGACCAGAAGTCTGCAACTTATCAACGCCCACCTCAACAACACCTCCAGGATCAGAAAGCTGAATCTCATCAACGCCCACCTCAACAACACGGGGATCAAAGTGGTACATCTTGTGTGCCCCATTGGGACCAGTTGAATTGTAGACTTCTAAATGAGATGTAAACTTCTAAAGAGCGCCTACCTCAACAACATTGAACCGGAGAAACAAACCTTTTGGGCACCACCTCAACAACACTGGGACCAAAATGATATATCTTTGGGTGCGCCCATCCTATCATACGGGGGTCAGAACAATGCATCTCGGGTGTACTTATGTAAACACCACTGGTACTGGTTGATACATCACTGGTGGGCTCATCCCAAAACCACGGGAACCAGAGTGGTACATCTCGCGTGTGCTCACCTCAACACCACGGAGCCAGACTAATACATCTCGGGTGTGCTCAACTCAACACCACAAAACCGGAGTAATACATTTTGAGTGTGCTCACCTCAACACCACAAAACCAGAGTAATACATCTCGGGCGTGCTCATCTCAACACCATGAAACCAGAGTTATACATCTCGGGTGCGCCCACCTGATCACCACGGAAACTGGAGTAATACATCTCGGGTGTGCCCCCCCCCCCGAGTAATACATCTCGGGTGCGCCCTCCTGAACACTACGAAACCAGAGTTATACATCTCGGGTGCGCCCACCTGATCACAACGGAAACTGGAGTAATACATCTCGGGTGTGTTCATCTCAACACCATGAAACCAGAGTAATACATCTCGGGTGCGCCCTCCTGAACACTACGAAACCAGAGTAATACATCTCGGGTGCGCCCTCCTCAACACCACGAAACCAGAGTAATACATCTCGGGTGTGCTCAACTCAACACCACGAAACCATAATAATACATCTCGGGTGCGCCCACCTGATCACCACGGAACCAGAGTGATACATCTCGGGTATGCTCAACTCAACACCACAAAACCAGAGTAATACATCTCGGGTGCGCCCTCCTGAACACTGCGAAACCAGAGTGATACATCTCGGGTATGCTCAACTCAACACCACGAAACCAGAGTAATACATCTCGGGTGCGCCCTCCTGAACACTGCGAAACCAGAGTGATACATCTCGGGTATGCTCAACTCAACACCACGAAACCAGAGTAATACATCTCGGGTGCGCCCTCCTGAACACTGCGAAACCAGAGTAATACATCTCGGGTATGCTCATCTCAACACCACGGAACCAGAGTGATACATCTCGGGTATGCTCAACTCAACACCACGAAACCAGAGTAATACATCTCGGGTGCGCCCTCCTGAACACTGCGAAACCAGAGTAATACATCTCGGGTATGCTCATCTCAACACCACGGAACCAGAGTTATACATCTCGGGTGTGCTCAACTCAACACCATGGGGAGCAGAAATCACGGTGCTAATCGGATTTAAACGGAAATTAGAAGAAAATTTCCAAAGTCACTTTACTGCCATAATTTTGCACTAATTAATTAAAACCTGAAAAATTAAAACTTTTCACACATCAAACAAAAACAATGCAGTTTAAAATATTCTTCCAACCACATATCCAAAAAAAATTCTTTTTTTTACTTTTTAACAATGACAATCAATATGACAATAAGGTTGCATTAGCTGCGATATTTATAACAAAAAACTTATTAAAGTTACGACATTTGCAAAACACCGACTTATTGCTGACGGTTACCATGTCAAAAAAGTTGCGTTGTGGCACGACTGCATAAGATCTCTCTAAACCAAAAATCTTAAATCTAGTTGGCCTGGGTGAGTTGTTAACCAGCTGTAAAGCGTGTTTGCAACCGTCTGTTGTGGAATAAACGAAATGGTTTTGTCATTCAAATCCGTACCTCAACACTTTGTCCTTCATCCAACACAGTGCGTCTGCATTCGAGTGCTTCGCTTCTGTCCTTAGTCTCATCTCGTATGCCGCCAGGTGTCATACCAGAGCAAATATTGTCTGCAAAGTTCCTAAGATCGTCAAACAAGCCCCGAAATTACGGTCTGAAAGAAGTGAGTTATTAAACTTACCACCGCTAAATATGAAACGCTACACGCTACAGCAATATAAACAAAGCACTAAAACTTCTGCGAAAGCTCGCGTTCATTGCAGTTGCTCAAATGTTGCTTTTGTAGCAAATTAAACCGTAAAACAAAGTTCCTCTGATGTCACAAAAAGCGGCAAACACACTTTTATTGTTTGCGTTTTAAACGTATTAACACAAAGCTCACCTCTCTTGTGCTCGGCCAATCCATCAGAACTTGACCATGGAGAAGTAGAAGGGCAGATCAGGTATTGCTGTCCCACTTGGTAAGCGCAGGTAATGTCCTGACAACAAATATAAGTGGTTAGAAATGTGTGTTGGATGTCGGTTGTGTAGAGTCATGCCTGAAAACCGCAAGTGAACATTACCAGTTGCGGATTGGCGGGTGCAAGATAATGCTATGACCGTGCGATGGCCAAACCGTCAACCAACTCTAGCGACCTTTCATTGCGGTTTCAGTGACACGTAACTATTTCACGAGACAAAATCGAAATAGGTGCATACGTACGTTGGTAGAAACAATAAATTTGCCAGTAGAGCGTTATTAAGTTTAATCGGTTGATGTGTTGTCAGTTGATATTAAGTTCAACAGCTAATGTACATGTAAATCAGGTAAACTCAAACTCGAAAACAAGCGTTGTTTCTTTGCAGCAAATAGACTTGCTAAGCACAGTTTATTTTGACATTTTTCCGGCGCAATATAAATAGTAATCGCATGCAAGTGTTTATCAACCACGCACATGTTAATAAGATTTTTGGGGGGTTTGTCTGAGCAGTTGAGAAGCAAACTTAACTTTGCCAAACCCAATAAACTCTGCAACCAACTATAGGTCAAATACCCGGGATTGTCTTTCTATTTTATCACCTAGCAACAAAGTGGCCCACAAACCAACAAACACATGATGGAGATCAAGCAGTGAAAACTTAAAATTACAGAGTTTATAAATAAAATCAAAACATTAAACCACACGTTTCGTCAATACAGCTTGTCAAGCATGCTGTAAATTTTGTTAACTCGCGACAAACAGAATAAGGGCTCCTTCCAAACCAATCAGCGTACCCATCCAGACAAAGAATGCTCACATTCAATATGGTACAAATATTTTTCCAGGTATTTTGCATTTAAGATGTTTCTACTAGCGCATTGATGTAATTATAAGCTGATTGCGGCATTGAAAGAACGCAATGTTTGTTAATTTCCTTTTCAACAAAACGATTGCTTCAGCAGCGAAAAAATCAGCTTTTAACATTCACGAATTCCGCCATTAACTTTATATATATAAAAAAAACATACAGTCGTGTGGTAGCCATGCAAGCCAAAATGCCGGTTTCATTAAAAGTTCGTTTCGTTTGGCAACACAGGCTAATAACATAACTAGTACGCTTATCACAGTGGCATATTGGACTGTCATAACCGACGAACATGAAGTGTATTCAAGCTATGAAGAAAATGCTCAAGCAATCTTATCCCATACAAAGTTACAGGCGGTTTCCTATAATTTCCGGTGCTGCCAAATGCATCACATGTGTAAGTTTATCAGCTATTGCTGCCAAGCATAATGTCAAGTTCTCTTCTGGCAAATGTAATTTCGACGCACCAGCTTAAAGATTAGAGGCCCAATCATTCGTTATCGTGAGGCGTTTTTGTTGCGTTGTGACGTGCTTGCGTTTCATTCTTTTTCCTTTGTTTATCGTGCGCTACTAGTCGCATTCAGTGTTATTTACCCTGATGAAGGCGACTTGTATAGGACGTCGAAACGTCGGAATAAATGTACATTGGCTAGTATAGCTCTACAAACTTGACATGTGTAAGTAGTTTAATATAAATTGAGTTGGGTCGTATAAAGTATATGCATCATGTTGAAATGTCAAACTATTAATGGGAGTTCTGTCACACACATTTACACCACAGCAAGATAAGCAGAAAAGAACAAGCATCCGTCTCCACGTATTTATCAGACACACGTACACGTACACCACTGAACTGCGCTTTTCAAGCCTTTTATCGCCGAGTTTGTGCCAACAAGCTCCTGGATAAAGCTTGTTGCAAATCGTTGTTATGTGAACGATTGCAAAAACTATCTCAGTCACAGTTACCTACCAATTATGACAAAAAAACACAAAATGCGTCGTTGCAACGTTCTAACAACCAACTTTTAAAAAATATTGCGGTTCCGTGAATTGAGTAAAAAATCTACCACAAATTGGCAATACCAGCAGTAAACGTAGCCACAAACAGTACACATTCCCTGCACTATTCCTCACTGCAACATTACAATCACCAAGTATAACAATACGGTTTGGAATCATTGACAATAACCACGTTACAATTAAGAAAAATGACAAATGACATGACAACACTAAACACGGACACATAACAATACAAATAGAGTTAATTGTAGCTCCTGGTTACGATGGTTTGTCCAAATAATTACTGGAAACCGAACAAAGTTTAATAGCACACATAAGTACTCAAGTTGAACATAACTTACTTCACATTTTTTTTTCTTTTCCACGACTCCTTCACTCAACCAAGTTCGCACTTCCTTAGTCGACATCAAGGACTTGCAGCCAATTTATAGCAAACTGCAAACCGCCATTTTGTTTCTCGCGCCACGACTGGGAGCTGAACTTGCCTTTTTTCCCACCTCAGTGCAGAATTGAAAACACGTTTGCACCACGACCTGATGACGAATCCTGTTTAAAACCGAAGTTATTACCAAATGTAGAGAATACCTTGTTTAACGCGTTGAATGTCTGATAAAATATGCCGTGAAACAATGGTGTTGTCCTCGCTATGTGGAATCGATGTGTTTTTGTCATATTTATTTTAGGCATAAAACGTATTTCAAGTCCCTCATAACTCTAATATGGTTTCTCTAAATGTGGTGGCATGTATAGTGTATACATTAAAGAGATTTTAGCTTGAAATCGGGATGTTTTCGAACAAGCAGGCAAACAAATCGAATCATCGGATTTAAGTGTTTTTGCTCGTTTGAGACCATTTTCCACATAAACTGACATGGTGTCTCTAACTAAACCACATTGCAACCAATTATGATGATTGTATTTCCTTATTCGTACTGTGAAGCGCTACATGAACAGGCGAGACTTGTAAGATAGGACGTGTGGTAAGCCTAAGTGTCCACAATTTGTACAAATGTTTATCAAAAAGAAAAATCTCATTTAAATACAAAAATCATAGAGTTGTCCACATCTGTATTTGGAACCTGGAATACATGCAAACTGCCGCCCTCCAAAGTTTTATTCGATTAAGTTGGCTTTGGTGAGAAAGCACTAAGTTTACCATACAAGCAAGAAAAGTTTGATGTCTACGACAGTTAACCACCATGGTTTTGATCACCGCCAGCAAAACGCCAAACACATTCAATTAGGTTTATAAAGGAAGTTGAGCTAATTAAGGCAACCCGATGCCACGTTACGTCATCACAGTAAGTAAGCTCAGAGTTTGCCGTCGCTAGAAAACACAGCGACACTTTGTGATGAGTTTTCAGGCCAAATCGTATCCCACGTTTTCACGAAGCTGGTGAAAGCAGGAACGTTTAGATCAGGGGTGGGCAAACTACGGCCCGTAGTCCGGATGTGGCCGGGCAAAGGAGTTCATGCGGCCCGCCATATGTTAGAAAATTTAAAAGAGAAAGTTAATTACAGAGAAACGCTGAATAATGTTATGAGCATGGGCGAAGGGTTTCATAATAAGATACCGGAGTTCCATTTGCCGATCTACCCATACCATGTGAAGTATCTGTAGTCTGTACCCGTACCATACTTTGGGACTAAACACAGATACTTTTTACGTGCTTTAGCCTGTTGTTTCTACCACGTTTATTTGCAAATAGTCACATGACACAATTCCTTCGTTCGGTTTCAGACGTTTACTTCAGGTCTTCAATAACACATGTACGTACTGAACAGACGATTTGCCGAATCAGCAATTTAACGACGATTTAGTTTTTGGTCAATTTGTTACGGCGGGGAATAAAAGTAAAAGCAAATCCCGTTTCCAAATACACCCTCGTTTGTACTGTTGACGTCAAAACTTTGGTAACTTTGGATCAAGTTTAGGCCGTTGCAGTACTTTGCAAAGAGACATTAATACCGGCTTTGGAATCGTTAACTCAGACCCGAACAACACCTAAAAAAGATTGATACTAAATGAGGCTCGCATTGTTTAATGTTGGCGCAAAGAATTTAAAACGTAGTGTAGAGTAAGGCCTGTTTAATTTGAAACAATCACAATTGCTGCGTTTCAACCAATGTTTGTACGATTGAAGTGACTACAAACGTATTTGTATTTAGCTGGAAACATAGTATGTTAATGGAGATGTCACGAATATTCGGTTTGCCGAATTTATTCGGCCGAATCGGTCATTTTTGCAAAGATTCGGTTTCGGCCGAATAATTTGTTGCGATTCGGCCGAAACCGAATCTTAATCTTTTACGAACACAAATTAAGCCTTAAACGTATCTTTTCTGCTTATTAAGGTACCACGCAATCTTTAAAAAGCCCAAATATTACGAAAATCGCGTCAATTTTTATCTTTTTTAACACTTTATCGTTTTTCCCACTGTAGTAAAAAAATACTAATTCATTGGCAGGTTGCCAATTATGCTTGAGACAATTTTAAACGCCACAGAACTGAAATGAGGACGAAACACAACTATTTTGCACTAATTGCCTGGTAGATAAACATTTTACGTGTCAAACGCGTAGAGTACGACTTCGCGTGACGTCATAAATGATTCGATTGATTCTGCCGAATTTATTCGACAAAACCGCCGAATATTCGGTTTCGGCCGAATCGAAATTTAGCCGATTCGGTACATCACTAATGTTAATATTTGGGTTAAATACTATGCGGCCCGATAAAATTGAGAAATTTTGAATGCGGCCCTTGCACTGAAAAGTTTGCCCATCCCTGGTTTAGGTCGTAAGCTTGAAACCTGGATTTGTGTTGCTATTTAGCATTTTGCGCTTCATAAGACAGTTTGTGATATCTACCAGTCACAACCCGAAAGACAACGGACATAAAACACCTAGCGAGCATTACAAAAAATCTACAGCGCTCTCATACCACTAACATACATGCACCTGCCAAAAACCTTATTCTATTTGTCTAGAGCAGTGCTGTTTTTCAGCTTTTTAAATAAATAACCTCTATGCGTTAAATTTTCTTAGTATTTTATTGACATTGTGCATTTCTTCCACCTAAACCAAGTGGTATAATAGAGAAACAATAATATGGCGAGTTTGCATTCGTCGTTTAGTACTTTAAACACATCTTAGTACTTGAAACGCTTAGTTATTTATGGAGAAAATTGACAGGCCACGTCAAACCATATGATGGAACAAAAGTGCATTTTAAAACAGTGCACTAATGTAAATTTACCATTTTGGAGCCAACAACATTATTATCGAATCAGATTTACATGCGTAGGGTTGTGAGCGCAAACTTTTTAGCTGTGAAACACGAAAAAATAAAAATGGTACATAACTGTACAGAAACACTACACTAGTGCCACATAATTGGGAAACGGATACAAAAAACTCGCGGTTAAAAATACGCCAATGTAAGATAAATAGGAGACAATAATAAAAGACGCAGCAGCCGCACGCTTAAGACCAGTGTTTTTTCGCACCGCCCCCCCCCCGTTGGAGAAGTGAGAGGCGCGAAGGGCAACGCGACTGGGTGTGACAACATGGGTGGAGTAAATTAAAGATGTGGTTATGAAATAAGCGCATCAGATAATTCTAGTAGAGAAACCTACTTGTCATACAACAAGCCTGCAACCTGACCACCTTAAGTTAACTTCTTTAAAAAACTTTCCACTGTAGACAACCGTAATTAATCCAAGCCACGGAAACGCGTCATCTCTATCAATCGAGAACGCGTAGTGAGTCGGTGATTGTTTGGGAATTCGCAAACTTTCGATGTGGAGCCATGAATCGATTTCAGTCAAGCAGACCTGATATATTAATAGATGAAGTTTCCCAGCGTGCTGCAAGGCAATGCATTATTTCAAAATTATCAAAACAACAACATGAGTCAAAACGTAGCGTGGGACGAAAGCTTAACGCTTTTTTTAATGCGGAGCAATGGGCAAAAACTTTACATGGGTCGGAAAGCTGACTTGAATCCAAAAAACCACAAGTACCTCTTCCCTCAAATTAGTAAATATACGACACAAATGAAGAGTGTGAAATAAAACCCGAAGCTTAAACTGAAAAGACGAGCTACTCTAAAATACGCAATCTACTAAAAAAACTAAAAAAGATTTTGACGGTTAGGGCTATTGGCGTATACGCCCTATGGGGGTGAGGGTTTGTAATACAGACTAGTTTATAATTTAATCTCAGATACCTTTTGGGCCTAATTTTCTTGTGTGTTAACATGCGGTACCATAGGTTGTTTAGTGACACTCTCCACACATATGAAAATAATAAGCCCAAACTGGGCATCTAAACCTAAATCATATTGTTATCTTTTTACAAAGCCTCACCCAGGCCCTAAAGCCCTAACCGTCAACATTTTTTAAAGTTGCACACGTTTAATAAGTATACTGCGAGTTCATTCCGGCCAACGATAACGTCACTTACACAAGATGTAGGAAATTTTAAAATTAACACGAAGTATTGTAAATAGATGCGGAGTAAGGTGGGCATCTTAACTTTATTGGCCGTATCAAGTTTGCAGGCTTATTTAGTCATAAATTTGCAGTAGAAGGGGGGATATAAGTTCCACGCAATACCGCGCAGCAAGGTTAAAGGTTGGAGTTTAGCTGTTTGATTGTTAACCACAGCGCAACGACAGAGAGTTGAATTATCGACAAATAAGTTTCGACTTGGCCCTGCGTTCGGTCGTTTCTACAAAAAAACTAGCACATTTTGTGAAGTATTAAATTAATGAACACAAGAATAAGTTAACTAATCCCCCCCCCCTTTCGACTTGGCCCTGCGTTCGGTCGTTTCTACAAAAAAACTAGCACACTTTGTGAAGTATTAAATCAATGTACACAAGAATAAGTTAACTAATGTCAGTGCACCCAGTACCGGCATTGTTTTGTTACCAACTGCACTAATAAAAACTTACATGTTTAAACATTGTGCACTGTCAGCATTTTCTTAACATTGTTTGATTCAAAAATTTCGTGAAAACGAATCCCGGTCTGTTTCTGTCACATAGTTCAACCATCTCAGTTCACACTGCAATCTTGCAGAACTGGTAAAACTGCACTTTATCTCCACCAAGCGGCAAAACTTGTATGCAAATGAGGCAACAGCTCGTGATTGTAAAATGCGACGCCGTTTTGTATCACGAATCACGATCATGCGAAAACGCCGTTCTGCGAGATCGACGTTCTGCGGCTGACTTCACGTGATTTAAACACAAAACAAATTCAACGAAATATTTAGGGTGTTTAGAGATTTATCGCTAACAATCACATCAAAAAATTTCAGGTCTTCTTAACTGATACTGGTCAATCTGGCGATCCCCTACTACGAAGCTGACATGTGCAGCATACGAGGCAGGCAACGGTGCTTGTGATTCGACTTTCGGCGGATTCTCCACTG
>QLIY01002915.1:0-15269 GCA_003260075.1 Phallusia mammillata | reverse complement strand
GTTCGTGCATTGACAGATATTTGCCTCAGAAGAGATTTTGTGACGTCCCACAAACCTGAGATATTTCTTACCTTCGTAGTCCTATTTGACTTAGACCTTAAATCACTAATCAAATATAATAATTGTTTTTCAATTTTGCAATGAATTGTTCTTTGACTTTAATATGCGAGCCTGTTGTCTCATATATTTCTTTCTCTTAAGAGTTGATAATAGAAAATGTATTTAAATGACATTTTAGTTTACATTTGCAAATCTTAGTCTTTAACATTTACAAAGATCATCACAGTCTTTTAGCTAAATTGCAGTTGAAAATGCATAAAAAATATTATTCATATAAAAACAAAACAACAATTTAATTGCTCATGGTAATATCTTCTATTCCATTCCAATGCGAGTTTATTGTGAAAGAAATACTTTTATCTTTATTTCATATCTCATTCTGCGAAGCAATATATATTCTGTTTCAATCAGGGAGTCGAACCGCTTGTCATATGGGTTCAGGTTCGGTTCGGGTTCATGGGTTTTGGTTTTAAGGGTTCGGAGTCGGATCAGGTTTTTTAAAATGTATATTTTCGGGTTAGGGTTTTGTTCCGGTTTGGGCAAATGATCCGGTCCGAACCGGATTGCGGCCTACATGTAATTAAAACAAAATGAGTACGACAAGGTGCGAAATGAGTACGACACAGGCCTCGAAATGCGTAATACTTAACACCACCCCAACAAAAAATACAAAGCTGCGCAATAACAATATTACGTCATTAACAACAAAAACGTTGCGGAGAATTGCGACGTCGCTTAGACCGTCGNCAAGGTGCGAAATGAGTACGACACAGGCCTCGAAATGCGTAATACTTAACACCACCCCAACAAAAAATACAAAGCTGCGCAATAACAATATTACGTCATTAACAACAAAAACGTTGCGGAGAATTGCGACGTCGCTTAGACCGTCGCGGATTATCTGGACCGTACTCCGTAGTTGTCTGTGATGATACCGGTAAATCACCAGAATTTTTATCTCTTACATGCTCATCTTTGATATGAGCATCTTCATTTACCGGTGTTGGAAGTTCACCGGGATTTTCATCGGGGGGGGGGTTCACAGAGACCGATCGGGTGCCGTGAACTTCTGTTACAACGGCTGGAACCCAGTGTTGATCATGGTTGTGCTTAGGACCGTAATACAAAGCGTAGCACGACATTCCAACCTTGTACGAACTTTGTGCAAAACAATGCTTTGTCGAGTTTGCGCGTGACGTTTCTCTTGATGCGTGGCGGTGAAGGAAAAAGTGTGTCCACCTTCGTTCGCATCTGACGATTATTGAGAAGTTGACTAGGAGAATATCCGTTCCCAGTCGGCGTCCTTCGATATTGCACAAGAAATTCGATTATCGCTTGCGTCCGGGGCATTACACACTTTCCCAAAGCCTGTTTGAAAGTCTGAACAAGACGTTCAGCTGCGCCATTTGTTGCAGCGTGATAAGGAGCTCCAGTAAGACGAATTATTCCCCTTTTCTTGCAGTAAGTTTTGAACTCAAGAGAGGTAAACGTTGGAGCGTTGTCGGTTACTATTGTATGGGGATACCCGAAGTGCAAAAAATCAGACTCTAAAAGATCCGCAGTCGCTTTTGCCGTAATGGACTGCGTAGCGTGGATGCATGGATACTTTGAATACGCATCAATTATGACCAGCCAATTGTGACCCATAAAACTGATGGCATGATCCACAGACCAAGGTTTTTCGGGTAGTCATCATGGATGCAATAAAGCTTTACGTACAGCATTTTGCTGCTCGGCCCAACTATGATATTTGTGACAAATATCCATGATGTCTCTGTCAATATTTGGCCAGCAAACAGCTGTTCTGGCCAGTTGCTTCATTCCCTGCATTCCCAAATGACTTTGGTGCAGGGGGGGGGGGGGGGGGGGGGGGGTGGTATCACCAGTCAAGTTTAGTAGGTATCACCAGTCTACAAGCCTACAATAAACAACCGTCGCTAATGCTTAGTGAATCCACAATCTGACTGAAACGATACAAGGGATCTCCAACATCAAAATCTTTATGTGGCCACCCTTCTTGTGTATATCTCATCACTTTAGAGAGAACGCAGTCTTTTGCAGTTTCCTTTACAAGAGCCATAGCATCAGCGGGTTTCACTTGACTACTCAAAGTTGTGATTGCACAAACCGTATCTGAATCTACGGTTGTTTCCTCCATATCAAAAGTAGGATCTTTTCCAGCTGGTAGTCGACTAAGAGCGTCGGCGTTATTAATGTCAGAGGTTTTCCTGTACTCAATATCGTAGCCGAATTGGTTGAGAAGTAGCGCCCATCTCGCCAAACGATTTGCTGCGAGGGGGGGGGGGATTTGTTGCGAGCGTTGGAACAGCCAGCCTTCTTTGGTTCGAACATTGTCAACAGGGTTTGTGGTCAGTGACCAAAATAAACTTCCGGCCGCACATATACTGAAGAACTTGCGAACACAAATCCAGCTTGTTGCAAAGACCAGATGATGCTCTACCACATCCCGGCTTAACCCTAGGACAAGACGATGCTGAACCCCAACCCAGCTTAAACCCAGGACCAGATGGTGCTGAACCCCAATCCAGCTTGATGCAAAGACCAGAAGATGCTGAAGACCAATCCAGCTTGATGCAAAGACCAGATGATGCTGAACCCCAATCCAGCTTGATGCAAAGACCAGATGATGCTGATCACCAATCCAGCTTGATGCAAAGACCAGACGATGCTGAACACCAATCCAGCTTGATGCAAAGACCAGACAATGCTGAACACCAATCCAGCTTGATGCAAAGGCCAACAGATGCTGAATACCAATCCAGCTTGATGCAAAGACCAGATAATGCTGAACCCCAATCCAGCTTGATGCAAAGACCAGATGATGCTGAACACCAATCCAGCTTGATGCAAAGACCAGATGATGCTGAACACCAATACAGCTTGATGCAAAGACCAAATGATGCTGAAGACCAATACAGCTTGATGCAAAGACCAAATGATGCTGAACACCATTCCAGCTTGATGCAAAGACCAAATGATGCTGAACACCGATCCAGATTGATGCAAAGGCCAACAGATGCTGAAGACCAATCCAGCTTGATGCAAAGACCAGATGATGCTGAACACCAATCAGTAGATGCAAAGACCAAATGATGCTGAACACCAATCCACCTTGATGCATGGACCAGATGATGCTGAACACCATTCCAGCTTTATGCAAAGACCAAATGATGCTGAACACCAATCCAGATTGATGCAAAGACCAAATGATGCTGAACACCAATCCAGCTTGATGCAAAGACCAGATGATGCTGAACACCAATACAGCTTGATGCAAAGACCAGATGATGCTGAAGACCAATCCAGCTTGATGCAAAGGCCAAATGATGCTGAACACCAATCCAGCTAGATGCAAAGACCAAATGATGCTGAACACCAATCCACCTTGATGCAAAGACCAAATGATGCTGAACACCATTCCAGCTTGATGCAAAGACCAAATGATGCTGAACAGCGATCCAGCTTGATGCAAAGGCCAACAGATGCTGAACACCAATCCAGCTTGATGCAAAGCCCAGATGATGCTGAACACCAATCAGTAGATGCAAAGACCAAATGATGCTGAACACCAATCCACCTTGATGCATGGACCAGATGATGCTGAACACCATTCCAGCTTTATGCAAAGACCAAATGATGCTGAACACCAATCCAGATTGATGCAAAGACCAAATGATGCTGAACACCAATCCAGCTTGATGCAAAGACCAGATGATGCTGAACACCAATCCAGCTTGATGCAAAGACCAAACAATGCTGATCACCAATCCAGCTTGATGCAAAGACCAGACGATGCTGAACACCAATCCAGCTTGATGCAAAGACCAGATGATGCTGAACTCCAATCCAACTTGGCCCAAGGACCAAATGATGCTGGACACCAATCCAGCTTGATGCAAAGACCAGATGATGCTGAACACCAATCCAGCTTGATGCAGAGATCAAATGATGCTGAACCCCAACCCTGCTTGACTAAAAGACCAAATGATGTTGAACCCCAATCTAATCTTATGCTTGCTGCCGGATTTAGGTGTGCACTAAAACGTACCAACCTCGTACCGATCACCGATCAGCCCCTGCAGCATGTAACAAAGTCGTTAACCTCGGCCTCCAACGCAGGAGTACTCCATTCCATCATGACACCGAGGTTCTCGGGGGGGGGGGGAAGACGAGACACTTGATCTATAAAATGCTCAACAAGATACACTTTTCTGTCCGCTACCCGGAAGGGATCGTAGAACGAAGAGGGCTCTCACGGACTTCATTTGACGAATTCGTGAGATGCCCCAAGAACTGTTCACCAAACTGAAGACTGTGAGATCTGTCGATTTCGTTCGTCTACATGACAAAAAGTGGACGTAGTTTGATTGTACCCAATGCTTGTTTGAATCCCGTAGAAGAGACCACTTAATGCGTGGATTAGATTACCGGCCGGGCCGCCAAACCCGCACATCAAGATGATGAAGAGACCCCATTGACAGACCCTTAACAAATTTGTGGGATCTCGAAGAACCCAATCTCGCTTATAATCGACGAAGTGGACCGAGACTCTAATCTACCCACATTGGAAGGAGATTACACCAATGCCCGTAAAACAATGCCATCGAGCAACCTAACAGCTGCGTCACGGGCGCCCCCGCTTTCAACCTACTCGAAGAAACGATTTACAATATAGCATCAAGCATGCTGCGCCAAACACAATTTTAACATCACGTACTGATGTAATTTTTCTCTGCAAGTGATTTGTGTGTACTGTTTTTCTATTTCTAAAGGAAATAACATCTCTTTTTTCGCCCCGTTTCCCTTGTTTGTTTTATGTACACATCATGCCTATTGGCAAATTTTGTCAGCCAAGCCTTAATGGGGATAATAAGCCCACAATTACGTTGGATAATAAGCCCACAAGCAACATTTATGATGTTTAATTGCGCCCAACTGTCTTGATTTGTTCCTCTGACCATGATTGGATAGTCCGATAACCAATCGTAGATTGTTTTTGAGTAAAACGACCAACAAACTTAAATTTCCGCTTTTAACCTTGTGCTTTTCTTATGAACGTGGTTTCGTTTTCTTTTAGTTTTCTTCCTAGTTGTGTCAAGTTTATTATACGATCCCGCTTGAGACTTCTAGCCCCTTGATTGGCCGATCGTCCGCCAATGAGGGACTTTTGTTATAAGTTTATTATGTCCCAATTTTGTTTCTTTACTATCAGCTACCGAAAAGCGGACCCATGCTATCTCCCGATCACAAGCGTGCGTCTGCCTTTCTAATTTTCTGGTTCCTATTAGTGGCCTCTTTGCATTTGACTGTGTATCGCCGTTTCGCCAATGCATTTATTGCTGTGTTTCCGCCATTTTGTTTTATTGCTACCTGCTATCAAAACGCGGGCTCACGCATATCCGCTTAGTCGGGAAGCAAAAGCCCGCGTGTACCGTTTCATTTTTCTTGATGTGTATTACCTTGTGAACCAGTAGTTTACATCGTTTTATTGCCCTAAAAAAATTAAAAAAAAACAGTTAGTTATCTACAATTGTGATTTGTATCCTTTAAATGTTACACAACTCTGCAACCAGGAATTTTGATGAACGTTTGTGTTGTATTACAGCCTCATTGGCTTTATTACTTTTTGTACCTCGTTTTAGTAACTTTACTCTCTTTGTGTAGATGTTTAGGTCACCATTGTTGTAACCTCAACATTTTGACTTTAATTAGAGGCATGCTGCGTGTTAACGACTGATGTTGTGTTTATCAATTCTTTGGGAAATTCTCAAGCACCAGTGACACTGACTGTCTTTGATAAAAAAAGGAAACTTGTTACACAGAACAAACAAAACAAGCAGAATGCCGTCGCAAACCTTGTTATAGTCACGTGAAAAACAACCTTTTCTTTACAATGGCCGACCCGGGTAATGTTGGACCCCAACCTCGCTTGGTCCTACAACTAGATGAAGCTGAACCCCAATCAAACACACTCCAAAGACAGGGTGACGTTGTATCTCAGCAGAGCGCAAGGGAAGAATCCAGGTCTATGATACCTCAGCCAAGCTCAAGCCATCCTTTACCGGTTGATTTACAGAGCAGGAATTTAGTTTTAAACTTGGTAAGTATTATACAAAATCATACCGTTTACTTCTTCAAATCTTTTTTGTGTGCAGGAAAGCGAACAAGCACCTCAGATTGGAGACACAAACATCCACACAACTGGATCGGTTTATAACGCTCCAGTCTATCATCAACACATTACACAACATGTAACGGTGTATCAGTCATCGGAACAAACTCACTGCTCGTCTCAGCTGCATGCCGCACACTACTTAGATGAAGAAACATCAATCGAACCTACTGATACGTCGCCCTCACCTGAACAGGTTCACTGCTCGTCTCAGTTGCCTGCTCCACATGACTTTGATGAAGAAAGGTTATCCAAATTTCCAACTACTTCTCCCTCACCAAGACCAAGGCAAACATATTCTAAACATCAAACTTTCCCATCAGCGCAACAACACACACAACCAACAGCGGCTGCAACCAATCGTCGTACAACTGGATTTTCTACAGTTTTTCGATTCTTACGTAAACGGAGGTGCTGATTTTTTCCTAGTGGTCTTACTTTGAGTTGTTTTACCATAATAAATTAGAAATATATAAACAAAAACATTAAGTGTTGTAGCTAAAACTTAACTCTGTTGTAATGTTTATGCAGGCAAAAGCCCCAAAGAATTCTTGTGAATATGCTCAAACAAAGAACGGAAGCCATCGCCGGTGAACAATCGTCGCTATCGGTTTTCACCAAACGGAAAATAATACCTGTCAACCTTGCCATAGTAGACAAACCACAACAAATTGATAACGAATTTCAAGCAGAAGGACATTATCGCAGCAGAAAGGAACTTGCAAAGGTTTACAACATGCAACAAAGTGACATCACTGGTGAAGAAATGTTTGGTCGTGCAAAAGAAACAACACAACGAGAAGCGGAAAATAGATTTGGACCGGATGAAGCAAAAGCTAAACAAGATTACGTTGAAAAACATGGGAACGTGGTCGGTGTGGTCGGACAAGCTGGAATAGGAAAGACAACCTCAGCCAAAAAGTGGGCCAAACAAATTTTAAGGGGAAAGTTGTTCGGTAAGACTTCCTACTTCTTCTACATTGTAATCAGGCACATCGACTTTACTAGGGAGATGACACTTCTTCAGTTTTTTCTCTCATCCATGTCAATAGAGTGGATGTACACGGACGATGAAACTAAAGTTCTCAACGCCATTTGCAATGATCCAAATGTTGTGATGATTTTCGACGGTTTCGACGAGGCAGCCATTAATTCATTTTCCACTGAAGTTCCCCAACCCCTATTACATTCGAAGTCCAAAGCGGAAAACTACCTGAAGCATTTGGCGGGAGGAAACTTGCTTCCACGTGCTCGGAAGATTTTTACTTCACGACCAACTCAGCTGTACAAGCTCCATCCTTCATATCGACCCAGGTTTATTGTTCAAATACTTGGGTTGACCCCATCTTCACAAGATGAACTTGGACGTCAGATATGTGGATACAGATACGACGATATACGACAAAAGCTAGAGCAAAACCGCAATGTATTTGCTTACTGCTATGTTCCTGTCAATTTTATATTGACTCTTGTCTACTTGATAAATTTTGATGGAGATATTCAGTTTGTTTCACTCACTCGAGTCCTTGCTTTCACTTGTGGCCAATATCTCACAACCAATCATTTAAGGGGTCAAGGAAGTGAGTTGGACAAACTTGCAAAATTGGCCTATGATGCATTTCTGAAGATGGAGATTGTATTCAAGGCAATAGCATTCGTACAAGCAGGTATCAAGGAATCCACAGCCGATGCATTTACAAACTTGTCAGTCACAAAGCATGGAAATCTCAAGCTGACGATATTGGATGGTCACAAAGTTCGATGTTTCTCTCATCTCATCTGGCAAGAGTTTTTTGCAGGTTTCTACCTGATGATGATCATGTCCCTTGACGAGTTTGAGAAAATCCTCGAACAACTTTCAAAAGACAGGTGGGAAGTTGTTTCCAAGTTTGTTTTCGGGATTTGCGATTCTTCGGTTTTCCATCAACTCGAGCCACTTGTTCCTGAAAGCTCTCATCAGGATTGGGAGCAAAAGAAATCTTTGCTTATAAAATGCATCCAGTCCAAGCGGATGCTCAGCAGTAAAGAAGACATCTTGCAAGCTTGCAGCTGGGCTCATGAGTCAAATGATCCAAAGATTGCTTCGTGTGTGGCCTCCCTGCTTCCGGATGAGCTCGACTTTCGTGGTTCATCTCTCCTCCCAGTTGATTACGAGAATCTTTCCTACGTGATTCAACACAGAGCGAAACCGGTAATACTGTGGTTTGTGAAGTGTGCGTTAAATTAGTTGCTGAGAAAAAATGTAAACAACCTTAGACAAAATATAAACCATTAAAATTAAGGCAGAACTGTAACTTCAGCGTCCACAAACAGCACAACTGCGACACTCACCACGTTTACAACCAGAAAACAGTAAAATCACATCTTTATGAAAGGAAATTCAATGAAACGTCACATGACGAACGTCCAATCATTACCGACCACATATGTGCAGTAAAATCTGTAAAGTGCGCAAATAAACAGACTACACAAAACTATTAAAAATCAAAGCATAATCGAATAAAGGGAAACTACATAAATTGTTTATATTGAATTTTGCTTCCAAGCCAAAGCTCAGCGGTAAAAAAGACATCCTGCAAGTTTGCAGCTGGGCTCATGGGTCAAATGATTCGGAGATTGCTTCATGTGTGGCCTCCCTACTTCCTGATGAGCTCGACCTTCGTTACCTTTATCGTTCATCTCTCATCCCAATTGATTACGAGAATCTTTCCTACGTGATTCAACACAGAGCAAAACCGGTAATACTGTGTTATTGTGAAGTGTGCGTTAAATTAGTTCCTGAGAAAAAAATGTAGAATTATTATACAAAAACACTTTATCTACGTGTTTTTTTAAAACATCGACTTCTAAACAAACCTACTATTTCATTACAACGCACGTTCCGTTTTTCACGTTGTTCTCTCATTTTCAAATTTGAAGTTGTAGTTCAGTCACCCCTGTTTACAATTATGTGATGCAAAACATTATTTCGCTCCTATTTAGCTTTGAAAAGCTTGGAAACACAATTATAAAAACGTAAAAAGCCCATCACCCATAAAAGCTAAAAGCCCTACATTTTAGGAAAATAAAGTTCATAATTTAGTCGCAAAAACAAACACTAAAAATTTACACATTATGATCAAGGTAGAAGACACAGTAATTATGTCGTCATTCAGTTAAGAGAAAAACGAAGTGCTTTGTAGAGGCACAAACGAAATAAGTTTCACAAAAAAACTAAGCGAAATAAGGACCATGTTTAGTTTTTGAAATATATGCCAATGAATTTTATCGTAATTTATCAATATTTAAGAAATGTGAGTGTAAAAAAAGCAAATAAGTAGATATCATCTAGTAATCGTACATAAAAAATTTACGTAGGTAACCAACTGCTTTTTGCATTATAGGCTAACAAGTGTCTCTTACGTTTTTTGTTACAACGATAGTTCAGGCATCAATTCCGGCCCGAACAGATATTTGTTGAAATAATGTCAATATTAGACTCAAATTTTAGATTTATTAAGGCCCAATGTGACCTAATGTAGAGTCAGTTCGCCCGTTTTAATGAAACTAAAATCTGACACTATATCCAACTTAAGGTTATAATTGCCTGTTCAAACCAAACTAACTGACTTGCCCGAAAAAAGCAAACAAACATGCAAACCATACATTGAAGTAAAGTGCCGGGCGGAAAATGACAATAATCTATCTCGATTGCTTTTTTTTTTAAACTTTGTCACTGTCGAGTGTTGCTATAACATGGCGAGTAACTCTTAGCATCTGCGAGTCAAATGAGGTAGTGGCATTGGGGAGGTGAGCCCGAACTATGCTCATGCAATAACATAAAAACGATTACCAAGCCGGAAATAATTACACAACGTTGAATCGTAATGGGGCACATACAAGTGAATGACACAATTGGTGGATAGTGGCGATTGTAGCTACACCGTTATTAATAGGCGTAATGTGACTGAGGTCATAAAGAAAGCAAGATTTGCGCATTGTGAGTACACACGACGTTAGTGGGACCAGTCGAGAGGGCCATATAAACCAATGGTCGGCAACTGCCGGTCCGCGGCCAGGTACCGGTCCGCGAGGAGTTGTTAACCGGTCCGTATACTTTTTCTGGTTAACTGCTTTAAAACATTTTCTCCCTCTAACCCAACAATAATAAACTATTTTAAGCGTTTTTATTGCTAAACATTTGCTGTTTTTTTTTTAGTTTTAAAAACTGTCCGCAGTACAAAATAGGTTGCCGACCCCTGCTATAAACCAATCGTCGTATTTAGGGAAAGAAGGTGAGGTTCGACGGGAAAAGAAAGCCTGCCAAATAGTTTTAGGCGCGGAAGAAATCGTGTTGTTAGTACACTTTAGACTAATATTACGTTATGCAGGCAATTAATTTAAAAATAAATGATCGACAACTCTATTGAATCAATTAGATATGAAAGACCAAAACATAAATAATAAAATACAAAGAAATAAAAGCAATACCAAATAAACACAATTAAAAAAATAATAATAAAACACGGCGGAAGTTTTGGTTGAACAGCTAAGTTTATTAGATTTCATCGTTGTGTCGTCTTTTGTTTGTAAACTACCTAAACTAAAATTACGAATTGTGATATGACAAAACACAAACGACACAAGGCATATAAATCTTGTGGATGTTTGTGCTGTGGGAAATATCGGTATCGTTATACTCAGGGTTGCCATACCGTCCTTATTTCTAAGATTTGTCCTTCTTTTTAACTTATACGTCCTTATTTTGTCTTATTTTCAACAACTCAAATTCCTGCTGAAAGTAATAATAAACCTAGACCTGAGCTGTCGTAAAATGCACAAAGTATTTTCTACGAACAAGGGGTTGCTGGAACAAAGTGTTTCTGGCGAAATATATGGCATGTGATATGTCATGGATCATATAAATTCAAAGATTTATTCTGAAACGTTTGTTTTGTTTCGTATGAAATTTTTTTTTGGTTGTCCTTATTTCAGGCTCCATGTCGATGGCAACTCTGGTTATACTTGTGTTTAACCCGCTTATGTGGGAAGCTGTGTAGCGATTCTACAGACCCGCGGCTGCCAAAGCGTCATAATTGTGCCTTTCGTGTTTGTCGCGCGTTGGAAATTATTCTATTTTTGATCTTAGCCAAATAAACAGCGAACGCTAGAGGTGTAGTTTCGGAAAAGCGACGAGGTTTTAATTAAATCCAGCAATAAAACGACACAAACAATATGCATGTGTTAACCACCTGCTTTTAACATTAAAGTTATAACAGAAGCGCTAGTGCTGCACCTATTGGGCTTCTCATGTTACATTTAGCTTTGAAAGTAAGAAAATGTTTCTTGAAACGCTTGAGGTTAATCTTTCATAATCTTTTGATCCTAACCTTAAACACAGTGTTCAAAATTATGAATTTACATAAAATTTCAATATAACTCACAACACACTGTTTTCATCACAAACTCACTACGATTATTTCCAAATAATTCCAACTTAAGCTTGGCACTAAATTCGAACTTAAGATTATAATCGCTGTATCAAACCGTCCTCAATGTCCTGTCTGAAAATCAAAAAAACTAAAATAACTACAAGCAAACCATAATACGAAAAATCTGTAGAAGGCGATACTGTTCCTCATACACACATTTTGTTTCGACAAACAACTTTGTCGGAGCTTATTTTTGTATTTAGCATGACGTACAACAACGCATAGTAAAACAGACGTGCAGCGCATGCTTGTTTTACTCGTGTGTTGCTATAACACCAGATCGCCCCACACACGCAGAAGGTTCGATGTAATATTTAATCGCAGAAACAAGTCCAGGGCGTTTAAACATGGGATTTAAACAACGCAATCAACCTAAATAAATTTCTGATGTAAAGCTAACAAAGCCTGGATAGGTTTGTTAATTCTTTCAACAAAGATACTGTGAACATTCTACAGCTTACTTTTCATGTCTTATCTTTTATTGATGAAATGCCAAGTTTAAAGTGAAATTAAGTGTTAAAAAGTTGTAGCATTTATAACAAAGCGAAATCCGAAGTTGTGTTGTGTTGTTTATTCTTATTTACTTAAATTTGTCAAATTTAAATGCCAAATTTAAAGTGTTTTCAATTTGTCCTTACAATTAATATGATAACATTTGTTGCATTAAAATCAGCTGACGAGACTCGACCTCTCTCGCAACGAGATCGGCAACACGGGAGCAGCTTCATTGGGTCCTTGCCTTCACAACACCGAACAACTTATACTGGATGGATGTAAGATCGAAAGTGAAGGCGTCGAGAAACTCAGCGATGGAGTAAAAAAACTAACAAAGCCGGTAAGACCTTGTGAAATTTAAAACATTTGCATTTGCATCAACTTGTATTACTGACCCTTATAAATGTTCTTGACAGGTATATTTCATACCAGAAAACCGCCGTCTAAAAATGTTTGTCTTGAGGGCAAACTATTTTTAAATGTTAAGGAAGTTATGTCTTTTTATGAAGTAAATATGCATTTGTGACGTCAGAGTTTGATTTTGTCGTCACAATTAAAGGACTTTATAAACTCTAGTAGTAAAAGTCTAATAGTAAAACAGACCCGCGACTGCCGAAGCGTCTTAACTGTGCCTTTTGTGTTTGTCGCGCGTTGGGAATCATTCTATTTTTAATATTCACCCAAAAAACAGCGCTCGCTTTAGGCGTATTTTCGTGAAAGCAACGCTTTCGGCGGCTTTACAAGATGAAAAAATACAATAATATGCACTGATGAAATAAGCGATGTTAGGCGAAACACAAGCAAAAAGTGCAAATCTGATGGCAGGTTGTAATTGAATCGAGCAATAACACGACACCAGCAATATTCAAATGGTAATCAAATGTTATTAAGATTAAAGGCTATAACAGAAGCGCTAGCTCTCTAACTATTGAGCTTCACTGGTTTCATTTTAACTTTTGTAAGAAAAGGTTTCTTTTAAATGCTTAAACGTTTCTTCAAACGTTCCATAAACGTTTGACATTGATCTTTTATAATCCGTTAATCCTGACCTTGAAACACAGCGTTCAAAATGTATGTATTTGCATAAAACTTCGATGTAACGCATGACAAACTGTTTTCTGCTCAACTACAATTGTGGCACTATTTCCAAAGATTGTAATTGCTGAATCAAACCGAAATAACGACAAGCAAACCATAATACGAAAAATCTGTAGAAGGGATACTGTCCCTTACACAAAATTTTTTTCAAAACAAATTTGTTACAGCTTATTTTTGCATCCAGCATGACGTACAACGCATAGTGAAACAAACGTGCAGCGCATACTTGTTTTACTCGTGTGTTACTATGACACCAGGTGGCCTAACACATGTACGAGTTTGGATGAAGAATTTAATTGTGGAAACGAACTCACGGCGCTAACACGAGATTTAAACAATACAATTAACCTAAATAAATTTCTTACATAAAGCTAGCAAAGCCTGGGTTGGTTTGTTAACTCTTTTAACAAAACTAGTGTAAACATTCTACAGCTTACTTTTCATGTATTATCTTTTATTGAGGAAATGCCAAATTTTAAGTGAAACAGAAATTATGTGTTAAAAAGTCGCATTTGTAACAAGGCGTATACCAAAGTTGTGTTGTGTTGTATGTTTTAATTTCCTTCAATTTGTCTCTACGATAAATGTGATAATATTTGTTGCACAAAAATCAGCTGAAGATACTTGACCTCTCCCACAACGAGATCGGCAGCACGGGAGCAGCTTCGCTGAGTCCTTCCCTTCACAACATGGAAGTACTTATACTGTTGGGATGTTGGATCGGAAATGAAGGCTTCGAGAAACTCTGCGATGGAGTGAAAAAGCTAACAAAGCCGGTAAAAGTTGAAATCTATGTTGTGTGAAATATTTTTTTTCAATAGTAAAGATTGTTTGTTTGTTGCAAAAATGATAAACTTATCACATTACGCGCCAAATTGAAATGCTATATAAACTCAAATGGTAGTTAAACGGATATGCAAATGGCCCAGTGGTCTCTAATTGTTTGTAAAATTGTTGAGAATCAGTCATTATAATATACTGTATAGTATATATAGTAATGAGTGGTATGCCACAAGAAAGCATTTAAATGTAACTTTTTTGATCTTGGTCGTGTCATCCATTCACTTTTGCTTGTCAAAATGTCCGCACAGGGCGCTTCCTGTGTTAAACTCAATTAAAGAACATGTCAGTTTGCATTTTTCTAATTTTAACATTAATTTAGGTTATAATAACCAATGCATATGTTTGCAACGCACAACCACATATAACCAAACATTATGCGCACGTAAGTCCATAACATATTCTTTATTTCCATACTTACAGTGCAAATAGAATTCGGATACACTTAATGACATGCTGGACAAAATTTGACAAAATATTCACGCTCTGTTTCTTACCTCGTTTCGCTGCCGCAGTATAGACATAAAAATATTGTGGATTTAGATCAGTGAGTTGTAGGTGTAATGACCTATGAGATCACGCTATTCGTTGAAGTGCGTTTCTTTTTTAAATACTCTACCATAACGTTTCGTATCTTTCAGGTATTCAACATTTTAACTAAAGTCCGAAGTTTTGACAACAGAACAAAACAATTATGTTCCGCCATACTGAGTTGTGCATCAACTTTATTACTGAATCTCGCGAATATTCTTTGCAGAAATTGTTTAGATTGACAAACAGCGCTTTGAACTGTCGAAATTATTGTCCTTTTGTCTAGTACAGGGGTCGCCAACCTTTGCCGCTCAAAGGGCCAGTCGGACCAATTTCAAATAGTAAAAAAACGCTGGGAACCTAAATGCCGTTTTAACATGTTAAAAAGGATATGCCACTGCAAAAACGTTTTTTTTGTCTCACGACATACGACTTTTGGTGCTTATCCAGTTTCTCATCGCATATCTAGTAAACCAGTCTCGGCAGCAGTGCAAGCAAATCAATCTCTCCACTTAGCATTTGATTTTATTTCTCTGTTTAACACTGTATTGTTTTACAAATATTAACAAACATATGTTATT
>QLIY01002914.1:0-10230 GCA_003260075.1 Phallusia mammillata | reverse complement strand
ATCAGTGCTGGATTAACCATTAGGCAAAGTAGGCACGTGCCTACAGGCCAGTCAAAAATCCAGGCCACTTTATTGATTTGGCAACACTGATAATTCTATTTTTTTAGTTGGCAACCCTGATTTTCGGGCCACTTATAACATGTGCCTACAGGCCAGCAGACCCTTAATCCAGCACTGCATAACATGGTAAATGACAAAAAAGACAAAAAAGCTGTTTGCAAACAAAGCAATAAATTTCATTGTTAAAACGTCACATTTAAATAAGTTTCAATAGCTAAATTGAAAAAAAAAACATACAGCACTTAGCTGTTTACAAAATTTTAATTACATTTTTTGTTTATTTTAATGAGCACAGCCGCTGTAATCATTCGTATGTTGTCCCCCCCCCCCTGATTTTCGGGCCACTTATAACATGTGCCTACAGGCCAGCAGACCCAGCACTGCATAACATGGTAAATGACAAAAAACAAACCCCCCCCCCCCACTTATAACATGTGCCTACAGGCCAGCAGACCCTTAATCCAGCACTGCATAACATGGTAAATGACAAAAAAGACAAAAAAGCTGTTTGCAAACAAAGCAATAAATTTCATTGTTAAAAAGTCACATTTAAATAAGTTTCAATAGCTAAATCGAACAAAAACCATACAGCACTTAGCTGTTTACAAAATTTTAATTATATTTTCTGTTTATTTTAATGAGCACAGTCGCTGTAATCATTCGTATGTTGCAAACATAACGTCGAATCAATGCTCATGTTTTAAAAAATGTTGCTATTGATTATAATTACAGATCATATAGAGCAGGGGTCTCAAACTCAAACTTCCTTGAGGGCCAAACAACTTTTTTACGTTGGTCGAGGGTCGCACTATTGGAACGTTTGTTCGAGTAATAACAACAAAAATTCGGACAAAAAGAATTTGTTTCATCCCCCCCCCCCGAGGGTCGCACTATTGGAACGTTTGTTCGAGTAATAACAACAAAAATACGGACAAAATGAATATGTTTCCCGTGCAAAGAAGGAAACGCATTACTAGTCGGGTTAAGAAATACAATCATGCCAGGATTTTGACTGATAAACTGATATATTATCTGCAAACCGACCAAAACTACTGATGTTAAATTACGAGTCAATAACTTCTACGCTTACGTGGCTCTCCTGGACCGGTGGTATATTTTCAACCATGATCTCAGGAGCCTTCAGTTCCTGACACTGCCAGAAAAATATCCACAGATTGAAATAAAGTGGGGCCTTTTTTGAATACTGACTTTATTCAAAACAGAAATTCTAGAGAAATTAAAACTGCCCCCCCCCCCCATGATCTCAGGAGCCTTCAGTTCCTGACACTGCGAGAAAAAATATCTACAGATTGAAATGAAGGGGGACGTTTTCAAACACTGACATTATTTAAAACAGAAATTCCAGAGAAATTAAAACACAGATACTTTAATTGTCAAGAATTTCAATGCAGATTTTGCGCAAAATCCTTTTCAGAAACACAAACATTATCGTTGTTACATACGCCATTTTACTCGACCCTTGAAGGACATTGCGATTTTTTCGTTTAATTAGGTGCAAAGTTGATGAGATTTGCCTGTAATTTGTTGGTGAGGTCGTGACATTTGCGTCTGTTCTGTGCGAGTTGAGACTGGAGATCTTTAATCTTGTCTTCGTATCTCTCCACTGCGCTCTTCGTTTCTTCCTTCCACCTGAAATGCACACAAACAAGCAGATCAACAACCGTGCTCGTCCAAACACTGCGCTGTATGTTCTTTCCCCACTTTTCCAAACAAGAGCCATGACTGGATGATCCATTAGGTAATTACGATTAAACATTGAACAAGTAATGAATTGATATTTTGCAACAATCATCATATATTGCAAAACAAACTACTCATATTGCGCGACAATCCTTTAATGTTAAGCAATAATCGGTCGATATTTTGCAACAATCACCAGCCATTACGGAAGTAGAAATCCGCAATACCCAGCGCTGCTCATTATCCCAATAATGTTGAGCAATAATAGTTGGTTACTGTCCATTTCTGAACCCTACCTGGCATTGATCCTTTGCTGGTCAGCTAACATTTTGTGAAGTTGACGGACACTGTTGCGGTTTGTATCATCCACGCTCTTCAACCGACATTGCAGTTGCTTCTTCTCTCGTTCCAAGGTGTCTTTACTCGTTGTAAACTCCTTAGCAGCGTTCAGTCGAGCTGACCTTGCCTCAGCTTCCAGTTTCTAAAGACAAATGTTTATTTTTAACTCATTTTGTTGTTAAGATCCATCAGTGTCTCTTAACTACAATACAGCGCGTTTATACAAGTAGCTCTTAACAAACGCCACGCCCCTCTTTCCACCAATCATGTGCTGTTAACCATCGGCCACGCCCACCTGTATATGATGTTTGCTTTGATTGACGGTTTCGAGAAGATGAAGTCGTTCGTGTTGCGATTCCTCCATCTCACGTTGAATCCGGTTTACCCTCTGCTCCAGGGATTGGTTGGATGAGAGGAGTCTCATTTTTTCGTCTTCACTCTCCATCCTTGAGCGCTTCAGTCGATCTTCCAGTGACTTAGGAAGAAATTGTGCTGAGTCATTGGTTTTAAGTGAAACTGAGTCATATTCTTTTTTATTTAAGTACGTTTCACTCAATCTTAACCCAAAACTTAATCCGAAAACAACAGGTTTACCTGTATTGTTATCAAGGCGTCGTCTCTTGCTCTCTCAGCATTGATTGTTCTCCGTTGAAACTCCTCCAACCTCAGCTGATTCTGATCCTCCTTTCTTTGTCGGATCACAGATTCAAGCTCCTCCTCTGCGCTCCTTTTTGCTCTCTTCGCTCGATCCGCATCTGATCTCAAGTTGGCTGCCTCCAATTCCAGGGTCTGCAAGCCCCCCCCCCTTGTGCTGAGTCATTGGTTTTAAGTGAAACTGAGTCATATTTTTTTTAAGTACGTTTCACTCAATCTTAACCCAAAACTTAATCCAAAAACAACAGGTTTACCTGTGCCCCCCCCCCCGGTGGTATATTTTCAACCATGATCTCAGGAGCCTTCAGTTCCTGACACGAAATAGAAATCCGCAATACCCAGCGCTGCTCATTATCTAATCAATGTTGTGCAATAATAGTTGGTTACTGTCCATTTCTGAACCCAAACTACCTGGCATTGATCCTTTGCTGATCAGCTAACATTTTGTGAAGTTGACGGACACTGTTGCGGTTTGTATCATCCACGCTCTTCAACCGACATTGCAGTTGCTTCTTCTCTCGTTCCAAGGTGTCTTTACTCGTTGTAAACTCCTTAGCAGCGTTCAGTCGAGCTGACCTTGCCTCAGCTTCCAGTTTCTAAAGACAAATGCTTATTTTTAACTCAATGTGTTGTTTAGATCCACAAGTCTCAAGCCGTTACAATACAACAATACAAGTGGCTTTTACAAAATGCCACGCCCCTTTTTCCACCAATCACGTGCTGTTAACGATGTGTCACGCCCACCTGTATATGATGTTTGCTTTGATTGACGGTTTCGAGAAGATGAAGTCGTTCGTGTTGCGATTCCTCCATCTCACGTTGAATACGGTTTACTCCCCCCCCCCTCACAGCTCTGAATGCAATAAAGCAATTTGGGTAAAGAAGAAAAAACACTGAGTACGAGTCATTTTAAATGCACCAAAAACAGTTTCAACACGAAATTTCGGTGTGGGCTAAACATAACAACGTTAACCGTAAAAAGTTCAACAACTTGTTTACCTGTATTGTTATCAAGGCGTCGTCTCTTGCCTTCTCAGCATTGATTGTTCTCCGTTGAAACTCCTCCAACTTCGGCTGATTCTGATCCTCCTTCCTCTGCCGGATCACAGATTCCAACTCCTCCTCCGCGCTCCTTTTTGCTCTCTTCGCTCGACCCCCCCCCCTGATCCTCCTTTCTCTGCCGGATCACAGATTCCAACTCCTCCTCCGCGCTCCTCTTTGCTCTCTTCGCTCGATCCGCGTCCGATCTCAAGTTGGCTGCCTCCAATTCTAAGGTCTGCAGGAAAATAAGTCTCAAAGTTTTTGTAAAACAATCATATAAAGGGGATTTAGTATCCATTATGTAATCTGCATAGCCAAAATGGCTTTGTCCCCCGCCATGTAGGGGTGGACATATTTTTCTCTTTCTTTCTGTTTGGAAAGCATACATAGAAAGAAATCTACCACTTTTTTTATTTAATTAAATCAGATCCTACCTCGATTTCTTCAACCAATCGCTGAATCTTCACTTCAGCTTGCGAGTTCACTTTGCCCCCCCCCCCCAGTGGCTTTGCCCCCTGCCAAGTAATTAGAGGTGGACATTTTTTTTTCTCTTTCTTTCTATTTAAAAAACATCAAACCAGTTGAGAGAGAGTCATATGGAATTCACCACTTGTTTATTTAACTAAATCAAATCGTACCTCGATTTCTTCGACCAGGCGCTGAATTTTCACTTCAGCTTGCGAGTTCACTTTGTCAACCTCGCTCCGGATCCGATCCGCCACCTCATCCACCAGTGTTTCCATGGCAACCGAAGCCTTCTCCACGTCCTCCTGGCGCTGCTTTTCTCGGATGAGCGCAGAGTCGCGAGCTAGCAGGGCGTCACCCCCCCCCCCTCCACGTCCTCCTGGCGCTGCTTTTCTCGGATGAGCGCCGAGTCGCGAGCTAGCAGGGCGTCGTCGAGCAGCTGAGCACTTTCTCGGATCTTTTGTAACCCAGTCATTGGATTTAAAACAATTTAATTTGCGTTGAAGTTACCTAAAGCTTAAACTCTAAAAAGGCCCAATTTTGTATAAACACAGAAAGCCACAAAAATAAATTTAGGATAAGCACATTTTTTGTAACAATCTGAAAGGATCTACTCACTTTTCTGTCAGTTTTTAACTATTAGTTCGTTTGATAAAGTAGAGGATTTTTGTATCTTGCTTTGTTTTTATTTTTGCTCGTAACCCACCTGCATTAAGTAGTTCATCTCCTTTCCTTGAATCTCGCTGTTCGTTTTTTCAAGTGCCACGATTCGAATTTTAAGGGAATCCATTTGACCCCCCCCCCGCTGAGCACTTTCTCGGATCTTTTGTAACACAGTCATTGGATTTAAAACAATTCAATTTGCGTTGAAGTTACCTAAAGCTTAAACTCTAAAAATGCCTAATTTTGTATAAACACAGAAAGCCACAAAAATAAATTTAGGATAAACACATTTTTTGTAACAATCTGAAAGGATCTACCCACTTTTCTGTCAGTTTTTATCTATCAGTTCGTTTGACAAAGTATAGGATTTTTGTATGTTGCTTTTGTTTTTATTTTTGCTCGTAACCCACCTGCATTAAGTAGTTCATCTCTTTTCCTTCAATCTCGCTGTTAGTTTTTTCCAGTGCCACAATGCGAATTTTAAGGGAATCCATTTGCGACTGGGCATTTGTGTTGTACTGTAACAAAACATGCCTTGTAATACAATGCCGGTGTTATAGATAAAAAGCAATATTTAAGTCTAAATATTTTTTTCACTTGGATTTTGGTTAGGAAACCATTGGATATAGCAAGAATTTGTTTCAGAAATGCAGCTTCCAAAAAAACTTTAAAATGATATACATATATTTAATGAAACTTATGTAGTTAATTTTTTCACTACTTGCAGTCTAGAACTAGCCCCCCCCCCCTCGCTGTTCGTTTTTTCCAGTGCCACGATGCGAATTTTAAGAGAATCAATTTGCGACTGGGCATTTGTGTTGTACTGTAACAAAACATGCATTGTAATACAATGCAGTTGTAATCCCCCCCCCCCCCCCCCCCCCCCCCCCCCCCCCCCCCCCCCCAAAACTTGTACAGTAAAGGAACTTATTAAAAATCACATTTCTGTACAAGCCAAATCTCATTGGCATAAAAAACAAAGCAAAAAAGGAGCACAGCCATTTAAATGTTTCCACCTGTAAAGCTTGAGCTAGTTTGTCCTCAGTTTCAACCACAGAATTTTCCAGTTGTTGTATCGTTGTCAAGTTCATTCTTTCGTTGTGCTGCAAAGTCTTGCGTTCCTCATCCTAAAAACATTTTTACAAAAAATCTTGTGACTATAAACGATAGGGTTTAAGTACCACAGGTATGGAAACAAGTGACATGTATGGTAATAATTGTGTAAATAAAACCCCCCCCCCATTTACTATATCATAAATATGTTTCCCAAATTAAACCTTCAAATACTTAAAATTAAAATAACAGTTTTTAAACTTATTGGTTAACAGGATTCCCCCCCCCCCCTCGCTGTTAGTTTTTTCCAGTGCCACAATGCGAATTTTAAGGGAATCAATTTGCGACTGGGCATTTGTGTTGTACTGCAACAAAACATGCATTGTAATGCAATGCAGTTGTCATAGACAAAAACTTTCAAGGCATATTTCCTCCCCCCCCCCCGGGCATTTGTGTTGTACTGCAACAAAACATGCATTGTAATGCAATGCAATTGTAATAGACCAAAACTTTCAAGGCATATTTCTTTACTTGGGTATTTGTTAGAAAATCATTGGAACTAGCTAAGATGAATTTTAGAAATTCAAATTCCCCCCCCCCCATTTACTATATCATAAATATGTTTCCCAAATTAAACCTTCAAATACTTTATATTTAAATAACAGTTTTTGAACTTATTGGTTAACAGGATTCTCTGACTTCTATCCACATTTTAATGTTTGACAAAACTTACAGTTAGGGATCTCAATAAAAATGTGTGACATTTCTGTACAGCCTAAATCTGATTAGTGTAAAAAACAAAACAACAAAGAAACACGACCATTTAAATGCTTCCACCTGTAAAGCTTGAGCTAGTTTGCTTTCAGTTTCAACCACAGAATTTTCCAGTTGTTGTATCGTTGTCAAGTTCATCCTTTCGTTGTGCTGCAAAGTCTTTCGTTCCTCATCCTGAAAACATTTTTACAAAAAATCTTGTGGCTATAAACAATGGGGTTCAACTAACACAGCTATTAAAATAAGATGTCCCCCCCCCCTTTTAATGTTTGACAAAACTTACAGTTAGGGATCTCAATAAAAATGTGCGACATTTCTGTACAGCCTAAATCTGATTAGTGTAAAAAAAACAACAACAAAGAAACACGACCATTTAAATGCTTCCACCTGTAGCGCTTGAGCTAGTTTGCTTTCAGTTTCAACCACACAATTTTCCAGTTGTTGTATCGTTGTCAGGTTCATTCTTTCGTTGTGCTGCAAAGTCTTTCGTTCCTCATCCTAAAAACATTTATACAAAAAATCTTGATGTAGCTATGAATGATGGTGTTCAATTAACACAGCTATTGAAATAAGTAACATGTATTGGAATAATTGTGCAACAAAAAAGTAATAATAACCATAAAGATAAAAACCATCAATAGTACATCAATGCCATAGCAGTATTATTTCATTTAACAATTAGAAAAAAACATCCTTTGTTTTACATTTAAATACAGGATGAGTATCTTTCCTATACCTTTAACTAGACATAATAGAATGCTATATAAACAGAGGCAAATAGTTCAAGTAAAAATAGATGGGTTTTATCTCCCCCCCCCCGCAAATTAATTTATGTGATTAGAGTATTGAGTTCTTTATGTACGTAATGTATGGGGTGGCTATGTACAAAAAGATTTGTTACTAAAAGTAACATAATACCCCAGCAATATTAGTTTATTTAACAATTAAAAAATGACTTTATTTTATGTTCAAATACCGAACAAATAACTTATAACTTTCTTAATGAGGTCAAGCTTTATTTATAAAATGCATAATAAAATGCTACATAAATAGGGGCAAATAATTTTATCAGATGAGAGAGCAGGGTTTTTCATCCAGGTAAGATTACCAGGCTTGTGATTTGATCTTTTAAACTGTCCACCATCTTCTTGTAATCGTCTTCACGCTGGCTACTTTGCCGAAGATTTAGTTTTAATTCTCGTTGTTGTTCTTGAACCCGTTTCAGTTCATTCATCTAAAACACAAATCATTTTTAGTCACAAAAAAATAGTAAACAATTTAGTCCCTCAGTGTTTATGTCAGAACCCCCCCCCCAACACAAATCATTTTTAGTCACAAAAAAATAGTAAACAATTTAGTCCCCCAGTGTTTATGCCAGAATAACTATCTTGTTGTTACATGATTCCAGTCAAGTTTTGCCAATGATTTAAAAATTGAAACATGTAGCATATAGTAGTGAGCAGTAATAAACATAGAGTAGTGAGTGGATATCACATATGCCTAAACTTACTTGTTGTGTGGTGGCAAGGGCAAATGCCTGATTCTCCTTATGCATGACTTCGATTGTTTGTTGCATTTTAAGGTTGGCATCTTCAAGTTGTTCGTTTCTTGCTTTGGTTTCGTTAAAAATTCTCTCCTGTGATTTTATATGAGACAACTCAGCTTTGCCCTCGAACCTCATTCTGAAAAAGTTTTTGATTAATTAGGATCATTCTTTTTTGGTAATTTTTTATTCTCTAATAGGCAAGAGGAATCAAAATTATTTTTTGTTTATGATGCCATCATCTACATTGTGACGCTTGGGTACCTGTTTTTGCATTGTTTGCCCATAATAGGCAGGCAAAAAGCTTGATACATATGACTACTAGTCTGGTGGTGTGTTTTTAACACCACTTTAAACCAGGTTTCCAAACCTAAATATCCATCAAAATAGTTTTAATCAGTTCACAGTCAACAGTGTATGTATTTTAGTATTCATGGCCACAGATATTCGTTTCTGCAGCCGCACGGATACAAACTAGGGTTTAAATTTCTGCAAGTTTTAAATTTACTAAAAAATAAATATTTTTTCCCAAACCAGATAAAACACAAAATAATCGCAATACAACATTCCAGGAAGATGTTTGGAACAGAAAGTAACATAATCTATTGCATACTTGTCAAGAAGTTGAACTGTCTCCTTGTTCATTTCAATGGCTGTATCTCGCTCTTTGTAGGCCAGTTCCAGTTGAGACTGGAGGTTTTTGAGCATAACATCATCTTGTGGGTTTCCTAGCTCTAGAAAGAATACAAAATATACGGTAAGACTCAAATGTACCGCAAGTATGCCACTGCTAATATCATTGTAAGAATGGGTAAAATTTGATTTTAGGCTCATTTTTTATGGTCAAATTAGTGCACACTTTCAGGCATACATTTTTTATTTATTGAAAAGTTTTTCTTTTACCTGAACTTTGCACATCATGTAGCTGTTGCTGAATTGCTTCTTGTAATTCAGCATGAAGTCTTTTGTTTTCCTCGTTCAAGGTCTAAAAAGTCGTTATTGTCTATGCTTACATCCTAAGCATGTTCAAGTACATTAACCGTACATTAACATTAACGAAGTTTCCATTACAATTTCGTTAAGACTTACTTTGTGACAAACCTAAAGTCTAACTCTTGTCTTAAATAACTAAATAGGTAATATGCAATTATACAATTGAGGGATAAAACAAATAAATTCAATTTGTAACAACTCATCATGATGATCTGTCTAAAGCACCTGTAGTCTTGCATGAGATTCTTTGCTTTCTTGGGAAAGTCTTTCAAGCTGTGCATGCAATTCAGAAAGTTGAGAATCGTATTCATGAATAAGGGGTGAAAGAGTTATTGGGTCTGCAAGCCATTTCGCTGATGGCAAATCTTCATGTGGTTTCTAAAAAACAAAGTAAAAATAAACTTCTTTTAGGAAATTTATAAAAATACAAAAAATTCTTATTGTTGTAGTATCATTATTATGTACGTTCAGATTTTAAACAGCAGCAAAAAAAGGTTGAAGAAAACACTTTATTCAACAAATTTCTTAGACACTTACACTTGGATCAGGAGAAAATGCATCAACTCCTTGATATTTTGATAACACAGCATTTAGTCGATGTACAGTTTGTCGCAAAAAAACAATCTCATTGATTGCAGATTTTTCTTCCATTACAAAACGTTAAAGCACCCAGCACAGTACAGTAAAACATATCAACTAACACACATCAAATCTAAATTAACTAAAACGTGAATCATGAAATTACAATAAATATAATAGTAAAACATTATATTTCTTAAGCTAAACCAAGTTACAAAAACGTTATCACCATACTTAACACGCCACTTTAAACAAGTTTTAGTTTAAAGTCCTAGTTCTGTCAAACAAAGACGACTTTATTGATTTGTTTTTAAGACTTACAACAATATAACTCGAAGCCGTTTTTATTTTCAACCGATTCGTTT